>JAWZYT010001054.1:27500-30000 GCA_034508575.1 Petrolisthes manimaculis | reverse complement strand
TAACAACGATAATACATAATACATAATAATAATAAAAACAATAACACTAATAATAATAAATACTGTAACAACGATAATACATAATACATAATAATAATAAAAACAATAACACTAATAATAATAAATACTGTAACAACGATAATACATAATACATAATAATAATAAAAACAATAACACTAATAATAATAAATACTGTAACAACGATAATACATAATACATAATAATAATAAAAACAATAACACTAATAATAATAAATACTGTAACAACGATAATACATAATACATAATAATAATAAAAACAATAACACTAATAATAATAAATACTGTAACAACGATAATACATAATACATAATAATAATAAAAACAATAACAATAATAATAATAAATACTGTAACAACGATAATACATAATACATAATAATAATAAAAACAATAACACTAATAATAATAAATACTGTAACAACGATAATACATAATACATAATAATAATAAAAACAATAACACTAATAATAATAAATACTGTAACAACGATAATACATAATACATAATAATAATAAAAACAATAACACTAATAATAATAAATACTGTAACAACGATAATACATAATACATAATAATAATAAAAACAATAACACTAATAATAATAAATACTGTAACAACGATAATACATAATACATAATAATAATAAAAACAATAACACTAATAATAATAAATACTGTAACAACGATAATACATAATACATAATAATAATAAAAACAATAACACTAATAATAATAAATACTGTAACAACGATAATACATAATACATAATAATAATAAAAACAATAACACTAATAATAATAAATACTGTAACAACGATAATACATAATACATAATAATAATAAAAACAATAACACTAATAATAATAAATACTGTAACAACGATAATACATAATAACACTAATGCAGGTGAAGGCAACAATACTAAATGATTACTACACTAAATAATCACTATACAGGTGGTGAGACTTGGACTACATTGGGTGTTGCCTCTACTACAAGACCCGTCACTCAATCTCCAGTTGGTGGTACTCGTCAGGGATCCTCGTGCTGTCTTAAGGTAATACTTCCTATACTGTATAATGGTAGCACGTGATGGGTAGGCTTATAATACTGTAGACTTATATTGGACGTAATGGGTAGGCTTATAATTATGTAGACTTACTTATATGATGGGTATACTTATAATTATGTAGACTTATATGATGGGTATACTTATAATTCTGTAGACTTGTATAGGACATGATGGGTATACTTATAATTCTGTATACTTATATTGGACATGATGGGTATACTTATAATACTGTATATTTGGTCCCTTTCTGCATATAAAAATTGGTAAACAAAAAAAATGTAAGGCTGATAGTATTTTTTTTTTTCTTTCGATATAAAACATTTTCGTCGTTATATTCGCATTTGCAAAATAATGCCAACTGATCAACGAAGATTGTTTCGTGGCGTCAATAAAAAGACAGTCAACAAAACATATATGGGTAGAAGATAATGTTCGATACTACCAGCCTAATATTCCCAAGATTAAAATATATGAATAATGATGAAGACTTTGTTGTGTGGTGACTGCAGAGGCAATGATGAGACTATAGGACCTATATACCAAAACAAACTGAAAACAGATTGTTGTCGCATGTCAAGCCTTCACGTATGTTTACACACCGCAGACAGACAGGCAGGCAAGGCACGGAAGGGGGAGGGGTCCGGCCTCAAGACCAATGAGGTTTTACACGCACACCTGCAAATCCGTGTCCTTATTCAGGGATTGTGTAATACATCAATGTTTATGAGTTTGTATTTTGTGGAGGTCTTAACTATACAATAAATTATCAGGGCCTCCATCTAATTCTCGTATCTAGTTTTGTTTACACTTGGATGTCGATGAGTTGAGATTAATTTGAGATGAGATGAAGTGTGTTAATTAATAGGGTAATATACTTTTGGTAGCCTATACACTGGAGCATCTTGATTCCTCCAAAGTATGACAAGAAACAGATCTAGATTAACACAAATAATGATGACCCGTAGTCGCTTGGAATATATAATATGTTTGGAGAAATCAGTTGCTGGAATAATATATGATCATGTGAGGTGAGTTGTGATACTTTTATTTTCGACCACCTGGGATATTCTGAGACGAGTTGGAGTGATGTAAGACAGTGGTAGTGGTGGTAGTAGTAGTGGTAGTGGTGGTAGTGGTAGTAGTGGTAGTGGTAGTGGTGGTGCAGGGAGTGAGGATCAACTCTTGCTGGTGACTGCTGTGTGCTGCAGTCTTAAATCGATTGTCACGTAAGACACGAGAATCTCTGCGTCAAATGGGTCGTCTGGTGTGTACAGTAGTTTGTCATCTCAAGGTTTATACTTATAGTGGTCTTCGTGTTATTGAAATATTTTGATGGGCACTCCTTTACAGCTTACTCATTACCTCACCTATTTACTCACTCATTCATTCAC
>JAWZYT010001054.1:0-22500 GCA_034508575.1 Petrolisthes manimaculis | reverse complement strand
ATTTTTGTTCATCTGGTCCTGTTTCCTGCTGCCATATGTTGGAGGATTTTTTGGGGTACACTCTGGCACATAAATCTTCCACCGTCTTCAGGTTTATTCTCATGATTCCACCTGTGAATTTGTACTAAAGCAGATATCACGCGGGTTTTTATTTTCCTTCGTCCTGTGGCCAATCTAAGACTTCCTACGTCCTCCAACCCCCGATTTGTGAGGTGTAGAGGACAACGAGGAATTTAAGCGAGGCAAATTTATCTCTAGGTCGGAAATTGAAGGACAGAAATTGGATGAAATACGTGCCAGTGTGATAGACCCTTCAGGGGAGATTATTTTGTTGAATTGGAAGGTCTGTGATTCCTCCTAACTATGCCAAGCAACAACAGGTCCAATATTATTACCTTTGTTGGCATCTGTTTTCTGACATAGTTAGGAAGAATCATTAGCCTTCCAAATATCAACAAGAAAAAGTTGAGACAAGTGAGTTCTTTAAATATTGCCACGAAATACCACCTCTATGACAGGAGCTTGTTTCGTGGCATGGTCAGGAGAAATCAGAAGTCTCCTCTAATTTGCATACACGATGTTTATTCTCTTATTGGTAAATTGGAGGGCTAGTAGCTGCTGATTCCTCCAAACTATGCCATGAAACAGACGACATTAATGTTCCTAATAGGGGATCTGTTATTCGTGGCATAGTTTGGAGGAATCACAGACTTTGCAAATCACCAACGAGAGAATTTACCCTTTATGAGACTTGGTGGCTTCTGATTCCTCCTGACTATGCCACGAAACAAGCTCCTTCAACATAGGTGGTGGTGTTTCGAGGCAGTGTTAGCAGCAGGACTCACTAACCTCCACGTTTCTGACTACATCACAGGGTCCCTATGAGCTTCTGTCACTGGCTGCTGTTTGTACACATTGATCCAGGTACTGTACTGTAGACGGAGTTCCTGCCTAAGTTACATAAGTTAGTTAGTGTTATAACGCGTTGCCAGGTTGTGTAGACCGTGTAGTATTCCATAAGGTGTAAGTCTTCAATAAAGGCTTCTATAATTATTTAATAGTGTGTTTTGCCTTGTCTGGGTTCGCTGTAAGTAAAACAAAAATAGGCAACCCGAGCTTATTTTGTTTTTATTACTAGCGCATTTCCTTATTTATTTTTAGTATGCGTATCACTACTATAGGATTCTTAGTACTATTTCGTGCAGAACCCTACTCATAATTACTTTGCCTATACTAAAAAAAAAAACATGGGTTTGTATAATAAGAACATAAAAAAAAATATTGAGTAGAGCAATATGGCGGATGAGTTGCTTCAGCGTGTGGTGGTGAAGTTATTATCCATCTAGTTCATATAGCGATCAGTTTTTAAGCAATGATGCCAGGTGCAGGGAAATTTCTCTGTTTTAGAATATTTTGAAGTTTACATTGGACAATTATTTAGAGATTGTTTCAAGAGTAGACAGAGACATTTTTACCAGATGAAATACCAAAAGAAGGGACCGCCAATGTTCAAGAATAATCATTGAAATATTGAGACAAAAAGGGAAATTATAATGGTGAAGTTAGGAATATTTCGTCAACCAGACCTGGCAACACTGTTTTTAACATAAACAAACAACATCCTTATTTCACGTGTCCTTATCCCGGCACCCAGTGTCATTTATATTAATATTTTAACATTTTAAGCTATATTAAAGTACAAAAATAAACTCGAGGAAGGGCAGTAAGTACTGATTAATACACCGTAACACTCTAAACCCTGTGTCCATCAATTTATGAAGATAATTTACTAAGAAATGAGTGTAAGATAAGTGTGACAGTGAAGGGGTGGCAACCGCATCAATAAGTGGTGGGCGGATCAGCTGACAGCAAGAGTTTAGTAAGTGGTTGGTAACAACATTTATATCAATACATACAAAATTAAAGCTGCATGCATCTTTATTTCTCGTTTTTTTACTTTAGCATTTCATAGATACATCTTTATTTCTCGTCTGTACTCTAGCATTTGTATAGATACATAAAGCTACATGCATCTCGTCTTTACTTTTGCATTTCCTAAAATACTTTAAGTTTAAATCTACTATGCATACATCTTTATTTCTCGTCTTTACTTTAACGTTACCATTTAAGTAGATACCGGTACATACAAAATTAAAGCTACTTGTATCTTTTTCTTATCTTTACTTTCATGGAGCCATCTCTGTAATAGAACATTTTATTTAATTTCGATGTAAGGGTGGTTCCAATACTTTTGCCGATTGTAATTAGATTTTATTCATTGGCATTGACTTAGCGTAAAATGTAGAAGTTTTTTATTTTGCTCTTAAGTAAAGTAAGTTAGTGAATCAAATTATCATTGAAATGCCATGTTTAGACTATAGCTATAGTACAAGTATGAGGCTGTGCAGTTGAAACAATTGGGAATATAACAAACAATAAGGGTTTACTGTACACAGACTTATTACAAACAGTGATATAGGCTACACACCCATAACAATAGAGGAAAGCAAGAGATTACTGTATTTGCAGATTATTACCAGAATTCTCATGATGCTGAGGTCATGACACAAAAAATAAGTGTTATGAATTGAGCACACTATTGTAAGTACTTGACTACCTTGCCTTCCCTTCTACAGGTACAGTATAGTGTTTTACGAGACGTGGACATACTTACCCGGTAGTGTAAATAGCATCGTTTATTGTAAGGCAAGAAATTAAAGTACAATACATGTACTCAATACCCTAAGAATGTCAGATACTTGGAAATATGACGATGTTAGGTGGTAGAAAACATCATGGTATTATAAAAGCTTTGGAAAATTGATGTTAATACAAGGGTGTACTTATAATGTACAGTAATGTACAGTACAGTATATCTTATGGTCCCAAGTAATATGTGATTCATAAAGTGCAGACCCACACTGTGTTATGGTTTAATATTATTAGATGAAATGATGGGAAAAGATACCTGCAATAACTTATACTCTCAGTTTTTGTAATTTTATCACTGATTCCTTGAAAGAATTCTTTGGATTTTTGGTGATATTTTAAATACTGTATATACCAGTAAAGAATATGGATGAAAATAACAGTTATGTAATCCATTTGATGGACAAGATGGGTGGATAGAGTGAATACCAAAAATATACCTGGTAGTACTGTACTGCATGCATTTTGTATAATATATTGATTTATATAACAATTGGTCCCTTTGCAAAGGTTTTTATGTTGTAAATTGACCGTTTCATTAATGTTTGACTTACCCGGTAGCTTTAATTTTATAAGACGAGATGAGTTTATATATGGCATAGTTACGGTACTTAAGATTTATTGTACCAAAACTTGTAATTTCCAAGTACAGTATAGTACACTGTACGTGTAGGCTGTAGCAGGCAGGCAACCTTTATGTTTATGTATAACATTGTTCATATTCCAGGTTGACTACAGATATCGTCACATGCTCATATTTCAGGTTCACTCTAAAACTTGATATACACATAGTCAAGATGTTGCAAGTCATCTCGTAGAAATTGTATCAAAACTTTCCCTGGAGGTCAGTGTTTTGAAAGAGGAGGTGAAGATTTGCCAAAGGCACCATGACAACACACCTCATCGTTACCGACAATGGTCCAGGTCCAACAGCAGGTCAAGGAAAAACGGAATCTGTTACTACCACAACAGGTATGGTAGTAATGCGTTTAAGTGTCAGCAGCCATGCAACTATAAAACGTCAAACACCGACGGCGGGCACTAAAGGAGCATAGTGTTCGCCACGACACTTCAAAACTGCTCTACATCTATGACCCACTTTCCAAAATTAGATTCCTCATAGACACCGGAGCCGAAGTAAGCGTAATACCAGCACAGGCATGCCACAAGTCATTGCCACCAATCACTCATCTCTACGCCGCCAATGGAACCTAGATACCGGTCTACAAACAGCAAACTCTGAAGCTGGAGTTAAACCTCCGCCGATGCTTTCGATGGACCTTCTACATAGTAGCAGTTTCACAAGCAATTTTGGGCGCCGATTTTTTGACAAACTTCGACCTTGTTGTCGACATTAAAAATCGTAAGCTCAGGGATTCAATGACCAGTATCAGCACCGCGGGAGAACCTGTTGCTCAGAAGAGCACACAGATATCAGTGATTAAGGAAGGCAACCCTTACGCACAATTACTCAAGTCCTTCCCAACACTTACCAGGCCCTTCTCAGCAACCGACCAGGTGAAGCACCATGTGTACCATCACATTGAGGCGAAAGGACCACCAACTCATGCAAAGGTACGATGTTTAGCCCCAGAACGCTACCGAGCAGTAAAGGCAGAGTTTGAATCCCTCATGGAGCAAGGAATCATTCGTCCCAGCTCAAGCAATTGGTCAGCTGCACTGCACACAGTCCCCAAGAAAAATGGAGAAATCAGACCATGTGGAGACTATCGAGCACTCAACTCTCGCACCGCCTTGGACAGGTATCCCGTACCGAACATCCAAGAGTTCTCATCACAGCTTGCTGGCTGCACTACATTCTCTAGGATTGACCTAGTCAAGGCATTCCACCAGATTCCAGTCAACCCAACGGACATCCCGAAAACAGCCATCGTAACCCCGTTTGGCTTGTTTGAGTACATCAGGATGCCATTTGGTTTGAAAAATGCAGCCCAGACTTTCCAACGCTTTATAGATGAAGTTGTGCGAGGCCTACCTTTCTGCTTTGCATATATTGATGACCTACTCATCGCCAGCCATGACGAAGATTCTCATCGCCGACACCTTGAGCAAGTTTTCACCCGCCTACGCGACTATGGCACCCAGATCAACATTGGCAAATCAGAGTTTGGCTCCTCGTCAATCGATTTTCTTGGTCACATAGTGTCTTCAGCAGGCGTCACTCCACTTCAGTCAAAGTGTGACACAATCCAACAATTTCCAAAGCCATCAACCCAGCGCCAGCTGAAAGAGTTCCTAGGGATGATAAATTTCTACAACCGCTTCATCCCAAACTGCTCACACATTCTTCAGCCACTGTATACCATGATAAAACCCTGCAAGAAAGGTCAATCCATCAAACTCGATTGGATTTCAGGAGCTGACAATGCATTCATTGCAGCAAAAAAGGCACTCAGCGAGGTAGCTGCCCTATGTTACCCCATTCCAGATGCCAAGACCTCCATCTCTACAGACGCATCAGGTATTGGTATTGGCGCGGTCTTACAGCAATACATAGATGGAAGCTGGAAGCCTATCACCTTCTTCTCCAAAAAGCTTAGCAAAACTGAAATGAAATACAGTGCCTTCGACTGAGAGCTTCTAGCAATCTACAAGGCAATCAAACATTTCCGGTATTTTATTGAAGGTAGAAAATTTCACATCTACACAGATCATAAGCCTCTAACAACAATCTTCGTGAACAACAAGACGGAGTACACGCCAAGACAATTCCGCCAAATGGACCTAATTTCACAGTTCACAACAGACATCAGATATGTCAAAGGAATTGAGAATACACCTGCAGATGCGCTGTCCCGCAACATCACAGCAGTCTCTTCAACCCTTATCAATTATGCCGCCATTGCTGCAGATCAAGCAAATGATGCTGAGCTCCAGCAACTAAAGGAAAATGCCGCATTAAATATGAAGAAAGTTGAAATTCCAGGGACTCGCATACAGCTCTATGTAGACACTTCTACTGGCGCAAACAGACCTTACCTGCCAAAGAGCCATAGATACCCTCTCTTCCATCAACTGCATGATCTCTCTCACCCTGGAATAAGAGCATCCCAAGAAATGATGCGTTCAAGATTCATTTGGTCGGGCATTAACAAAGATGTCAGGAGTTGGACTCGCACCTGCGTCAAGTGCCAAGCTTCAAAAGTGACACGCCACACAATCTCCCCGGCAGCGACATTCACACCAGTCACGGAAAGATTTCATCACGTTCACGTTGACATCGTCGGCCCACTACCTTACTCCAATGGGTTCAGGTATATTCTCACCTGCGTCGACAAATTTACTCGCTGGCCAGAAGCTGCACCCCTTGCTAATATCACAACAGACACTGTTGCCAGAGCTTTCATCACCACATGGATTTCTAGATTCGGGGTACCGCTCAGCCTAACTTCGGATCGTGGAAGTCAGTTCGAATCCTGCCTCTGGAACAAAATAATGTCTCTACTAGGAACCCAACGCTACAGAACTACGAGTTACCATCCTCAGTCAAATGGCGTTGTTGAGCGTTTCCATCGCTAACTTAAATCATCACTTACAGCTACGGCAGAAAATCGTGCTGACTGGACTGCGGCTCTGCCGATCGCTCTTCTTGGCATACGTACCTCACTAAAAGAAGACATAGGTTACTCCTCTGCTGAACTTGTCTATGGAACCACGCTCAGACTCCCAGGTGAGTTCCTCTCGAGCACCAGTGATCCCAAACCCTGCAGTGTCCAAGACTTCACCAGTAACCTCAAAGAATCCATGCAAAAGCTACAGCCAGTACAACCACGGAAAAACTCCTCTAAAAAAACATTCGTCAGTCAAGAACTTTCCACCTGTACACACGTCTTCGTACGAGTAGACTCTGTTCGGAAACCATTACAACCTCCATACGAGGGTCCGTTCGCAGTCATTAAGAGGACAAGGAAAACCATGACGATTAATCGCAATGGAACCTCTTACGTGGTCTCGATAGATCGAGTGAAACCAGCTTTCCTGCTACATCAACCAGAAATGGCATCTTCCATTTCACTCCATACCAACCCAGAAGTCCATCCAGGAAATGCAAGAGGACACCCTAAGAAGACTGTATCGTTCCTCCTTCCTCGTCACTAAGGAGGGGAGTATTGTAGCAGGCAGGCAACCTTTATGTTTATGTATAACATTGTTCATATTCCAGGTTGACTACAGATATCGTCACATGCTCATATTTCAGGTTCACTCTAAAACTTGATATACAAATGTAAGCTGAATCAATAAACAGGCTAGACCAGACAAGAACAAACTTATTCGTCATTACCCCCGTAGTGAAGATACCCCACATCTTCACTACAACGTAACCAACGTTATTTGTTATTAACCCCGTAGTGAAGATACCAGACATCTTCACTACAACGTAACTAACGTTACAAGGCTACAGTAAGTTGACCGACTCCATGGGATCATTATGAGTTATCCTCCTTAACATGGGAAAATAAATGTAATAATTTTGTACAGTCAGTACACTGTACCGTACCTCTTGGCCCTTGCTGTATGTAAGTATTTTAATCTATTCCAGGAATTTAACTGTTTTTTGTTAATCAGTGTGTGATAAATATTCTCCTTCAAAAGTGTTTAGAATCATGATAGGCCTACCATACCTCGGTAAACTCACAGGTCTGTTTTGTTGTACAGACTGGAATTAGTACCCTTCCTTTTTTTGACAAAATGGGCCCCTGTATTTGTATATTTGTGTCAAAGCTTGGAGCAAATTTTATGCTGACGGCTGTAGAATAATTAGTGAAAGTCAAGGGGATGCTCAAGGTTACAGTAGTGATAACAACTATAGGCTCACTCTGTACATAATAATTTGGACATTTATTTTAAATGCAAACTACTTTGGTATGATCCATAATTATGTACATTGACTATATTAGATTAAAGCTGCTGTTTATGGTTTGCTTGATAAACTGTAACTTTGACTGACCTTTGTCCATCAGAACTGTTTCCTTCAGACAAAAACTTGACTGTTATCTATGTAATTGTACAGAACTTCATCTGTACTAAGTCTTTACCTCTTGATGATGTTTGGGAACTCAATTTTATAAGGGTAAAGAATATGAAAAGTTTGGGCTTTATATTATTCTTATTTATTCAGTATTTTAATAAAAAAAAATAATGTTTTACGTAGATATTTGTCTACTCTAGTCGACTACCGGTGTATAAAAATATCGTAGCTCAAGACTAATCTCTCCTAAGTATAATTCCTACCTGATCAAGGCAGGAATAAGTACAAATGGAGTGTACATAATCTTTAACCATATTGGTGACCTAATGGTTTCATAATGGTTTGCACTAGTGATGGCGAGCGTTAAATCTCCGACTATTCACACTACGGTACCGTATGTAAAAATCCACTTGACCTTGGTGGCAGCATCAGTTACACTTTGTACTAGAGGTTGAGTGTAGGCCTATCACAGAATACATTGACAATGGAAAATATGTTATTATATCTTTTAATTACAGAACAGCACAGCACAGTACTGTATAATATATATATATATATATATATATATATATATATATATATATATATATATATATATATATATATATATATATATATATATATATATTGGTCTAGTGTTGGCTGGTGTTTAAGGGTTAGTGCAAACAACCATGAGTATCTTAATTATTGAATGTGGTCGGTTCTGCCACTCAAGTCCTTAATAATAGTAAAATTATGTCTGAGAGCATCATTATATAATCTATGAGTAGAGCCTAATTTTAAGAGACGTGGCAATAGACTGCTGACGACACGTCTACTAAGATCAAGTACCACGAAGGGAACAGCACTTATCTTGTCCACGTTACACATTTACCCAGATACAGATAAGGTGTCGTATTCCTTGTTATTCAGGGTCGGGAGTGTAATCTTACAAACACGGCCATCCACTGGTGTTATTAATTAGAGTCTGTGCAATGTTTAGTTAGTTTGATGTTTTATTAGGAATTGTGGCACTTTGGATGTAGGCCTAATAAAAACTGTATTCCTGCTTCCATTGGTTGTGCAATGTTCCTGATATTGCCTGGTAATTATAAATTCATTTGTACTGACATTATTCTCCTTATTATTGATTGATACTTGAACTGACACGGTCGAATCCAATAATCAGTACCGTACCTGTTGTTAGTGGAGATTAGTGCAAGTTTGGTTGTTCGGATAGGCTGCTTGTTAATCAGGTATTCATGACGGACAAATAATAATATAACTTGTGCATGTCGGTTAGGTTTGATTTTCTTTGTCAATGTGTACCTTAAAGGGGTTTAAGTATGACCTATTGAGTGAAAGAGGGACCATAGGTATTGGTGGTGGTGTGGCTGTGAGGTTACTTATCAGAGAGAGCTTGTATCAGTTCACCCGTGAGTTCCATCGTGGTGGGTCGGTCAGTCAGTCAGTCAGTCAGTGGAAGTCTTCACTCACCCTCACAGGTGCAAGAACAGGGCGTCACGAGTACTCAGCCCTTGTGACCTTGAAGTGTGCTCGGGAACATTACCAGCAGCAGCCCCGGCTGGCTCTTCTCCTTCAGAATGGATCGTCTCAGCAAGGTGGCCCTCGTCTTCTTTACTTTCTTTGGTGAGTGTTGGATACATTTCATTGTTGCTTCAGCTGCACATCTCAGCCCCTGATAATCACAACATTGCTTCGCAGAATGTAAATACTATATAATAATAATAATATGCTTTGTCTTCCCATGTACAGAATTATCTCTGAAATAGCTCTTATGATTAGCCTACCTGAAAAGTAGGGTAAAGTGTAGGCGAGTGGAAGGCTACTCATTCCTTAAGACAATTGGAAGAAACGCGATATGGTACCTTAAGACTTGATTTGATGCTTTGTCACGGTGACAATGGTTGGAGGAATCAAATGGCTTCCAGTTTGTTAATTATATGATTAGTATTTGAATTCATCCACATTATTTCGAGAACATTGTAAACGACCTTTATAAAACAAAATAGTATATTCAGTTACAATGTATAGATTATACAAGTGTTTTATCGATATATCAATATTATTGTCGTTGACTCATGCATGCTGCCATACAGACGTATGATTCACTCGATTCATTCCGTTCACACAGACGTCTCACCAGTCACCAGGCACAGTGTAAAGATTGTGTATGTGTGTGTGTTTGTTTTTTCCTCTGTAAGTATTCCACTGGTCCACTGGTTGTGGGACGCACTTTTCATGGCGTATAGGCAAGTGGTCTTAGAATCTAAGAAGTAGGTAGGCTATATCAATAGTGTAATATATTGTCATCTGATGTGAAAGTCTAACCCAGTTATGTTTCATAACATGTATAACCTATAGCTTGGAGGAGTACCCGCCAGTATTGTTATATGTAGACCTACTTATAGCTTATAGATGGTAGATAAAGGGATCTATTCCTAGTTTGACCCGAAGGAAGGAAATATTGCTCAATTTGTCTGTCTTTTTTTCTTTTTATTTATGTTCCGACACTGGACATAGACTGTCCCTCACTGTAATGATTATGGTCTTTTTTGAGAGTCCAAAACAAGAGACTTTAGTATAGAGATTATAGTACTAGGGTCCATAGTCCGGTACTATACCAAACATGGACTGGAGAGTAGTAGTATGGTTATCAGTGGAAGGAGAGTTCAGGATTGAGGTCTTTGGTGAAATAAGGTACAAGTACAGTACATGCATCTCTTCCCTCCTCTCTCTCACACAATAATGGAACTTGCATTTCTTTCCCTCCTTTCATATGCTTGCTGTCCCTCCTCTCCATCACCTTCTCCCTCGTCTTACAGGATATTTCAGGCTTAGTAGTACGGTCTTCTTCCTTTTTATTTTGTTTGTGTAATATCTGAAAAAAATTGGTCTTGCTGATCACCTTCATGAAAAGAAATATACAGTATAGTTTATCATACAACCAGAGATTGTTGCAGCCAGGTGTGTCTAGACTAGATGAACCGAACGCAATTGTCTCTCAGTTGTCGCGAACGTGATTGTCTTTAATTAGATTTGCTGTGAACTGTGTGAGTGTTGGTTTGTGGTGATAGTACAGGAGGTGGTATCTGAGGAGGGACCCATTGTATCTTATCTTGTGGAGGAATATTGTATGTACATTGAGGCTGGCGATGGAAGGAGAGGACGCTAGGCTATATGAGACGTGAGAGCGAGCGAGAGAAAGAGAAAGGAAGGAAGAGGGACCAGAAAAACATGAAAGGAGGAGAAAATTAAATGAATGAAATAAAAGATTGATGAGAGAGACAAACAAGAGAGGACTACTGATGAGGGAGACGAGATAAGAAGAGCTTTATCACTCCATGGGGTCAGGGGAGTAAAGGCGAGGACGCTCACCTTCAGATAATCTCACACAGGTAAATATTATCTATGCCAACCTTACCACCATCACCACCACTCGAACTAGGCAGAGAGAGAGAGAGAGAGAGAGTGAAAAACGGAATGGGACAGCTAGAAAGAGCAAGTGTGTATAAAACAAAAGAGAGAGTGAAAAACGGAAAGGGAGAACTAGAAAGAGACCGTGTGAATAAAACAAGCGAGGGAGAGAGAGATTGAGTTTATAGGTTTTCTTATCACTAACTATACCTGGCAACACTGTACTACCCTATATATCCCCCATCCTCCCCTCTTAATTCTCTTCTCAGTACAGTCTGGTTAATAAATACTTCATTTGTTGTTGCATTATTTGTCTCATCGAGGTGGGCGGAGGAGTCATTGTTTTTTACCCTATAGACATGACACTTACTAACCCACCTCTCCTTAGGGACCTCAGTATTATGATTTATTTAGTATTATTATTCTCAGTATTATTCTTCGTGGCTGTACAAATTATAATGTGTACATATTATAATATACCATAGTCTTATAGTTAACTTCACAATGTATAATATGTTCACGCAGTTCTTTTCTTTCTCTCTGCAATTAACTAACAGCCTCACATATGTTCACGCTCTCCTTTTTGTCTGTCTCAGCAATTAAATATACGGTAGCTCACATGTTTGTCATTACTTGCTTTCTCTCGGTACATCATCCCTCTCTGAGAAGTCTAATGATTTAATTTCTCTTGTCATTTCCTTGATCACAGCCCCTTATGAGAGATGACTATGCTACGAAACAAGCTCCTTCCAAATAGGCTAGGTGGTGTTTCGTGGCAATGTTTGAAAGGCACGATTACCTCCAATATTCTGATTAAATTATAGAGGAATTGAATTGAAAAGTTTATTATTGCTAAGGCATACAACAAAGGAGAAGGCCAGAGCATGCTGACAATATATCTCGCCTCCACACACTCACACACACACACTCTCTCTCTCTCTCTCTCTCTCTCTCTCTCTCTCTCTCTCTCTCTCTCTCTCTCTCTCTCTCTCTCTCTCTCTCTCTCTCTCTTTTCATCAGAGCACGACTAACACGCTGGCATGTCTCTCTTTCCAGGCACCCTCTGTCAACAAGCACCAGGTAAACTCTCTCCCCCTTCACCTGCTGCTCCTGTACCTGCTTATCTGCTTGCCTACCTGGTTGTCTTTCTGTATAGCCATCCCCCCATTCACCTACCTGCTTATCTACCTGTCTGTGTATTCCCACCTTCACCTGCTGTTCCTGTCCTGTACCTGCTTACCTGTCTGCTTGTCTGTGTAATCCCCATCCTCGTATTAATGTCATTACTTTAATTAAGGGTGGATCCTCTTGTTGGCAAATTGGAAGGCTACTGATTCCCTCAAACTAGGCTACAAAACAAATCCCATATTATATTTGTACCATTGAGGACGTCTGTTTTCTGGAATAGTTAGGAGGAATAAGTAGCCTTCCAATTTACCAACAATAGAATCTCACCCTAATGAAGTCTCAGTCCATCTCTCTCTCTCTCTCTCTCTCTCTCTCTCTCTCTCTCTCTCTCTCTCTCTCTCTCTCTCTCTCTCTCTCTCTCTCTCTCTCTCTCTCTCTCTCTCTCTCTCTCTCTCTCTCTCTCTCTCTCTCTCTCTCTCTTATTTATTTGTATAGCATCTGGCTCCATAATCTTTAATTATCATCTTACCCTTCTTCTGCTATATCCCTTTCTGTCCGTGTATCGTTAATTTGGTGATGACGATGATGGATGCGATGGCTGTACAATACTTAGTAAAATTATATGAAGCCATCGCATCAACTTTCCATCGTCCTCCTCTTCATTTACATCCTTTTATTGTCTATATCGTTAATTTGACGATGACTGGTGCGATGGCTGTGCATGAACAAAACTGGAAATCTGTATAGCCATCGTATCAATCGTCAGTCAGCCAGCCAGCCCCCAGTACGACCCTCTTGTTTACACTGATTATATAGCTGATCTGTTTATGTCCTTATTATCTCCCTCCCTCTGTCTTTATCTGTCACTGTCAGGCTGGACCACATACATGATTATTGACTCACTGATCAGCTCTGTGTATGTGTTGTCTCCTCTATTGATTGTCTCTTTTCTTGTACCATTTTATTTCCCAATGTGTTCACGGGCCAGCAGATCTATTTATTTCCTTATCTCCCTCCTTTTGCCTTTATCTATCCCTGGCAAAGTGGACTAAACACATGGCTATTGACTCCCTGATCAGTTCTGTACATTTGTTGTCTCCTTTTACCACTTTAGTTCCAAGTTCTTTATGTGGCTTGTTACATATTCTTTCCGTTATAGGATTGTGTGTGTTATATACAGTAGTGTAACCATAAGGCGTTACTCTTTCAGTTCTTTTAGTGTCCCCCATTTCCTTCTGTTTCATGCTTGTTCCTCACCTATTTCTTTAATGCTGTTTGTCCCTCCTTTCCTTCTATTTCCTTGGTGCTTGTTGTCCCTCCTTTCTTTCTATTTCCTTAGTGCTGGTTGTACAGTTGGACACAGGAATTGTGCTACAGCCCAGGTGAAATATACTTGTCCCATTTGAGTTACCAGTGTCCATTATCAGGTAGTTGCTTTTTATTACCATCCTCAATACTGACTTCTGCCCCTGGTGTCTCCTATTTGGCACTAAGGAACTTGATATTGGGAAAAATTG
Organism: Petrolisthes manimaculis; assembly: GCA_034508575.1. Classification (NCBI taxonomy): domain Eukaryota; kingdom Metazoa; phylum Arthropoda; class Malacostraca; order Decapoda; family Porcellanidae; genus Petrolisthes; species Petrolisthes manimaculis. Next base: position 8,739 of record JAWZYT010001054.1, on the reverse strand, counting down.
ACCATCTTTCACTTGGGCTATACCTCGAATTCCTGTGTCTAACAGTACCTCCTCTCTATCACCATCTCCCTCTTCCTACAGGGTGATCCATACCTAGAGCGGTCTTCTTTAGCTGCTAAGGATACTGTAGTTAGTAAAGTACACTCTGCCGACATTTGGGGATATTTTCAGTAAAGAGGCCATGAATTATCTATACTGTATATACATGTCATCAAGGATTGTGCTTTGTATGACACTGGCAACAAATGGGAAGTAGTTTTCTTTAGTCCTCGTTATGTTTACACGCTTTTTGTGGACCACTGCTAACCATCCATTTTCTGTGGTTGTAGGGCTTCAAAGTATCGTCAATATTTTCCTAGTTTTCTCTTGACCTTCGACGATGTCTTGATTTATACTGCCTGCTTGAGGTCACCCCGAATCATCAGATAGATTTAAGTCACAGGTAATAATAATGTAGTAGTGTATTTGTATCTTTATCCAGTACCAGGAGCTTCTGTTTCTATTTTTGCAATATATTTACATAATGATAATGAAAAAACGAGATAAAAAAAGTGATGCAAGTTATTTTTAATTAATATAAACTTTGAACCATTTACTGTAGTATAAAAAGTGGAGCAGAGTCACATACCAAGAGTATACAGGTTTGAATGCTGTATACAGGTGGTGAGTTAACCTCAGTAAATATGTATGCATTAGGCAATTGAACTGTATAATTATATTCAATGGTTATCCGCTCGGTACAACGCTAACCACTAGGCCCTCTATAAACACGAGAGAGAGAGAGAGAGAGAATCAGCCACCTATACAGAAGAGAGAGAGAGAGAGAGAGAGAGAATCAGCCACCTATACAGAAGAGATAGAGAGAGCGCTAATGACCCAGATAATGTCACTTAGGTCAACATGGCTGGCAAACATGTACAGGCAGGCAGACCCCGAAACCTTCCACCCACATTAGTCTATAGTAACACACATGAAAAGTAAACAGTGCATGCATGGTGTGATAGACTGACAAACAAACACTAACTTTATAATGTTTACAATAGATATATAATAGTTGTGTGTTTGTTATTGTTTTGTAATATATAGGTAGGTAATTGTGTTTTTTTGTATTGTTTTTGGTTACACATATATATAGTATATACACATACATATAGTATATACACACATATAGTATATACACACACATATATACACATACATTATACACACACACATATATACACTCACATATATACACATACATTATACACACACATATATACACATACATTATACACACACACACACATCAAAACACACATGGGTAGGATTGTTGTTGTTGTTGTCATTGGGGAGTGTGAGTGAGTGAGTGAGTAAGGAAGGAGTTGGATTGTTTAACGTTACCTCCTACACACGGGGGTCTGAGGTCATTGGCAGGGAGTGGAGGATGTGTGTGTGTGTGTGTGTAGAAGGTAGAAGAGACATCATTGTTTATACTCACTGATTCTTACCAATTATTCCTTCTAATCTAAAATGTTGTGTGTGTGTAGAAGTGACATTATTGCTTACTAAACCTTACTCAATTTCTTGCTGAATATTCCATGTGTAGGCAAATCTTAATTAGGTATGTGTGAAGTGAAGCGAGCTGTCCACGTCCACTCCTTTCATTATTAACCATTCCTGGCCCATATGTTACTGATGTAGAGGAAGTGGTGGGGGTCGTGGTAATAGTGGTGGTGCTTTACGAGTGGTTGTCGTGGTGATAGTGGTGGTGCTTTACGAGTGGTTGTAGTAGTGGGTCGTGGTTGTCGTAGTGGTGTTTTACGAGTGGTAGTAGTGGTTGTGGCAGTGGTTGTCGTGGTGGTGGCGATATTTACTGTATGGTAGTTGTGAATAAATATAAAGTGGTGGTAGTCTTGGTAGGGATAATTGCTGTAAAATAATTATGTACACCGGTGTGGTAATGGTGGAGAAAATAATAATAATAATAGTGGTTTTAGAGATGTGGTGATAGTAATGCTGCTACTGCCTGCTGTTGGTGTGGTGATGATGTTTCTGATGATGGTGGTGGTGGTGGTGGTGGTGATGATAGTGGTTTTAGAGATGTGGTGATGATGGTGAAGGAGTGTGTGACAGTAATGGTCGGTGTAATGAACAAACACAGAAACAGTCACTGGTGTTGCTGTGAATATTTTTCATACATGTGTGTTTAGCGCAGCGAGGACAAAAACGTGGAATTTTAAGGGACTAAACATTAAGTCACCGTTAAATTTGATTCCAATTATTTTCCTCTGTGTGTGTTGTATGGAATGTCAAATTGGAATGTCATTTAGTTGTTGTACTGTACCTTCGTTGAACATAAGCTGTTGTGTGTTCTTAATAAAACAACTTTGTCATCTCATAAACACTAACTGACGATTATTTGCAGATTTGTTTGAGTACCACAGGAGATTAAATTTAACAAATGAATAGCAACTTAGAGATCACAGGTAGACCCCAATTCCTTTAAGAGTTTTAAGAAGGAATGTAAAAGTGTGTCGACTCACGAGATGGTGGTAAAAAGAATTGGTGCCTCCAGGTGTGAGGATGGGAAGGTCGCCTGTGATGACGTAAGCATTTTTATTATACGTGTTTTATAAAAAAATAAATGTCTCCCCATCGACTGTCCCGTAGCAAGGCCATTATAACAGACCACGAATAAGGAGGTCAGGAAAGGAAGGAAGGGAGGATGTGCGCTCCCCACTCCATGAATAAAGGTTAATGTGTGTGTAGTGTAGTAAATATGTAAGGAGTGTAAGAGTTGGCAACGTGGTGAGGGTCGCAGAGAGAGAGAGAGAGAGAGAGAGAGAGAGAGAGAGAGAGAGAGAGAGAGAGAGAGAGAGAGAGAGCACTGTTTGAGGATTCCAGTAGCTTAATCCTCCGGTCTTCTTACATAAGGTTGATCAGCTTGAAGTATTTGAAGAACGGAAGCTACGAGAGTTTTATATGTAAAGATTTCTGTTAACAATATTGGAGGCTACCAGTTGCTGCAAAGTGTACGAGGAGACGAGCTTAGGTAGAGAAGGGAATGGGTTATTAGGAGAGGTGTGGGGTGGGGTAGAGGGTGCTGGGTCGTGTGGTTTGTGGTGGGGGTTGGGGGTGGGGTAGAGGGTGCTGGGTCGTGTGGTTTGTGGTGGGGGTTGGGGGTGGGGTAGAGGGTGCTGGGTCGTGTGGTTTGTGGTGGGGGTTGGGGGTGGTGTGGGTTGGGGTGGAGTCAGGTAGAAGAGGAGGTGCGTGGGATGGGGTGGTGGTGGTGGTGGTGGTTTGATGGGGTCGGGTGTACTGGGGTGGAGGTACCGGTCGCTAGGTCTGGAAACAGTTATACCGGGGCTTCCAGCGACTGAGGAGGTGGTGTGTGTTGGTTCCCGCTCCTCCCTGTCTCGTGTGTGTGTGGTGTGTGTGTGTTAAAGGGAGATTCTTTTGTTGATGAATTGGAAGGTGTCATGATTCCTCCAGACTATGCCACGTAACAGATCCCCCTATAAGGTCTGTTATGTGGTATAGTTATAGGAGGAATCATGTCGTCCCCTTACATTATGCCAACAAGACAGTCAGTCCCCTTAAAAGGCTCTTCTATCACACCAGCATCTCCGTCCTTCATCCTTCGTTCTCAAGCCAGATTAGTTCATCGCTCCGTTTACATGTGCGAGTGTCCCCCTTTGAAAACAGCAGGTTGGAGAACGGAGGAAACCTTAGTCTGACCAGAGGATGGAGGAAAATGTTGTGTTGTTGTTGTGATCCCCCTAACGTTAGCTCTTTTATTAGTGTACCTGAATTTGTGTGTGTTTATCCCTGCCCTCTGGCGTGTCTCATAAACTACCACGAGGATCCGTGTGTGTGAGGGTCAACGTGCTGGTGAGGTGTTGTCACCAATACTTAAAGGGAGTAGGCTCATTATTTTAGTTGTTTGGGTTGTCTGTTTAGCCCCTCCAAAACAATACTATAAGAAACAGATATCCTACTTATTTAGTAAAGTAAATTTGTTTCCTGTTATAGTTTGGAGGAATCAGTAAGCCTCTTAAAGTCACCCACAACAAAGTAATGACCTCACTAAATCCCCAGGTTGGTTGGTATGGAAGAGGGAAGGGAAGGTTACCTGTGGAGTAGTACACTTGGCAAGGTTACGTATCTGTGACTCACATGCAGGTAGCCAGGCCATGGTACCGGTTAGTTCATGGGTGGAGTAGCAGCCGTAACTGTTATTTCATAAAGAAGTTGTGGTTAAAGTGTCAGGATTCCTTTATAGAAATGATAAGAATCTTAGGAAAGTACTGATATAAGGAGGTGGAGGAGAGGAATGGTGTAGTGAGCAAGGATGTGTTTTTACGTAAGTACATTCCCGGTATAGTAAATTATTTGAAGTATCGTACATAATCGCCAATATTATCTAAGGTATGATAAGAAGATTCATATGTGGAAAGAGGGAATGAGATTGCATCGTAAATGACACTGTGTAGTCTATTATATTTGTTGGCACGATACAGGTGTTGTCAATAATAATGTGAAGGAATGAGAGGGAATGAGCCTGCATCGTAAATGTGTGTATATTGATAAGTACCGTACAGAATAGGAACTAGGTGGTGGTAGTAGGTGAAGTGGTGAGAACAGCGGCAGTAATACCTTTGTTAAGAATGTATCTGTGACACGTAAACAGGTATCTGCAAGGGTCGGTGTTTGGAGGTTAAAGTTAGTGAGTTGTTTACGTGTGATGTTACGAGTACGGGTGATTTATACGAGTACGTGTGATGTTATGAGTACGTGTGGTTTTAGGAGTATAATTATTTACGGTTGCCAGAACACAGATCCGATTCAGAAGGAATATAGGAAAAGGAATTGCAGCTCTTAAGTCTATTTCAGCTCAGATCTGTATGCAACTCCTCGTCCCGAACAGGCTAGGTCAAAATATTATCAGAGCTACGGAAATAACACTTTACTTTCCAATCTTGAGTTGAGTAATATTATATCTGACTTGGATGCTTCAAATTATACATCATGGGATGGTTCATTGTTTGGCCACGTTGGTGAAGGAATGTAATGGGGTTTGATTCAGAGTTACACAGCAAGTAATCTATTGTAATGACATACTAAAGAACACAATGGAAGGAAATAGTTTGGGTGTGATTTGCAGTGTTATAATGCTGTTTTTTTTTTTTTTTTTTTTTTTTTTTTTTTTTTTTTTTTTTTTTTTTCTCGTTAACACCTCAAAAAGAAATGGAAAAAAGATAAGGAAAAAAATAAACGAGGTATATACACATGATTTTCAAAAGGATGTTAAAATTTCAGTTTGGTTTAATTAATGGTGGACCAAAAATATTATGATGGAAAATTTTATGTATTATGACATTGTGTAACGTATAGAAATTATAATTATGGAATATATGACTATGTATACTGTAATATTAATATGTCAAATTTTAATAAGTGACACAATTTGATTTCATCAGATCATTTACAGTATAGTTAATTAAAACCTGTACAACTCCGACCATAAGAAACCAAATTAAAAAAGTATAATGGATATATATGTTTAAAGGGGAGAGATACTCAGTGTACTTTTCTTGGTGAATTGGAAGGTCTGTGATTCCTCCAACTATACCACGAAACATATCCTTTATTACTACCATTGAGGGTGCCTGTGTTGTTTTCTGGTATAGTTAGGAGGAATCAGTAGCCTTCCAATTTACCAACAAGAGAATCTCCCCTTAAAATAATATGCTTTGCGTGGGCGTTGTATCACGAGTCATTTCCTTGGGGTCGACCCATAAAGATGAAAATATGCGTCCTGATTTTCCAGTGTGGTGAGGTTGTGGCGGCTGGATTGGTGAGTTATAGTATAGGGAGGGGTTGTGTGTTGTGGGTATAGGATAGGAGTGGTTATGCGTGTAGTGGGTATAGGATAGGAGTGGTTGTGTGTGTAGTGGGTATAGTATGGGAGGGGTTGTTGGTATAGTATAGGATGATGGGTTGTGTGTGTATGTGGGTACCAAGAGTTAGCTGTCCCTCCACTACCTCTCACCCCACTTATGTACCCATCCACCTACCCACCTACCCTTCATTTCTACCTCTGCCACTAACCCACCCCTCCCACTCACTTCACCCTCCCCACTCACACCTTTTTCACCCATTTCCACTTTCTACACATCTCACCCCTCCTTACATCTACTCCCTCCCACCTCACCCACTTCCCACTCATCCCTCCCTCCTCACCCACTTCCCACCCCCTTCCCAATCAATCATCCAGCCATCTACCCTCACTGACCGAGCACCCACACACACACACACACACACACACACACACACACACACACACACATACACATACACATACACTCACCACTTCCTTAGTGCTGTCTGCTGTGCTTCTCTCCTCATCCACATTCCTCCCTCTCTTTTACACCCACTTCCATCCACTTCCCCGTTACCACCACCAGTCCACCACTCCTCCTGCACTTCCCCCTCATATTTCACCTCTTGTTCCATAATATCACTACTTCCTCTTTCCCCTGAGCCATATATACTTTTACAGTTTGTTGAACTAGCCCAAGGACTACGTTAGCCTCTGTAGTCCCCTGCTGGAATGTGAAGGAGTAGACATGCAGCAGTGTCCTGTATGGTGTGTGTTTGTGTGTGTGTGTGTGTGTGTGTGTGTGTGTGTGTGTGTGTGTGTGTGTGTGTGTGTGTGTGTGTGTGTGTGTGTGTGTGTGTGTGTGTGTTTTATATTTGTACATGCACCACTAGTTGTCTAATTCAGTTCAAACCAGATTCCATCCAACTCGTCAGTTTAGTTCCCACCAATTCTATACTGTTGTTGTGTAACCTTCCCCAGACCCCAGCCTAGTGCAAGTCCTCATCATACCACATGTAGGTTCTTGATGTGAGTATTGTATAAGAAACATACCTTCCTTTCCCTGCCAGACTATAACCACTGCACGTACCATAAATTCCTCAGACTCCCTCTCCCTCTCTCCTTCCCTCCCTCTTCCTTACAACCTTACTCCTCTTCCTTTCTTTCTAACTTTGTACTTCTCTGGCTCCTTCTTTCCTTCCCTTTCGACGGTGTTTTCCCATGCATCCCCCATCCTTCTTTTTCATCCCTCTTCCCTCCTATACCTTATCTTACCCCCTCTGTTCTTCCCTCCTACTTAATTTTATCTTCACTATCCCTCCTACGTAATTTGATCTTCCTATCTCTCCTACTTAATTTTATCTTCCCTTATGTCTTCACTTGCGTAACTCCTGTCTGCTCCTGTCTGAGAACTTTGTCCCTCTCTCCTCATAAACTTTCTCTTACTTATTGCTCTTCCTTCCTTCCTTCCTTCCGCATTCCTTCCCGTCGAGGTCCTGGGTGTCATGGTACATTTCTTTATTTCTCTCTCTCCTTCCCTATACCCTCATTTTTTTCCTCATCAATTTTTCTCCGATCTTTCCACACCTCGTCTTCTTTCCCATGCCATATTTCCCATGTATCTTTTCTTTCTCTTATTTTCCCCATTTCTTCTCTGTTCCCAGTCCTCCCCAACATTGTACCCATTTTCTCGTTGCCTTCCCTAACTCCTCCTCTATATAGTCCCAGCCAACAGTCGTGCTTTGGGTCCCTGGGCTGCTGTTTGTTGTCCCTTGTACGAGTATTGTTGTTGTGAGGGGCAGAGCCAAGTATACGGTAGATGAGTCGGGCTGACGTGGCAGGGGAGCAACCTTGCCTGGGTTCAAGGACGGTTTGGAGAGATGGATGGAGGGAGGGAGGAGGAAGGTAACCAGGTATAGGAGGCAGGCTGATTTCTTACACCTGGCCCAACAATCCAATATATTGCCATCCCTTCCCACATCTCTTGACCCTCTCTATCCACCTATTCCTCGGGGCTCATCTCTTCCCATGCACCTGATTCCTCTTATATACCTACCCCGACAATCCAGTACCACATCCTGCTTTCCCCCAACCCCTCCCTCTTGACCTACGATATCCACTTATCCCCCGGGCTTCCCCATGCATGCACCTGCCCCCCTGCCCCAATAGGCTATAGTCCAGTATCTTCCCTTCTTCCCACTCCTCCTGACCCGCGAGTAAAGTGGGAAGTAAAGAAAGGGAAAGGAGAGGGAGAAGAAGAAATGGAGATAGATAGATAGATAAGCAGACGAGGAAGGATAGTGGGAAGGCCAGAAAACAAGTATAGAATGACATGCAATGAGGGATAGATTAAATAGAGTAAATGAGGAAGATGTAGGGGACTGAAGGAATGGGAGACAGACAGATAAACAGACGAGGAAGAGAAATGGAAGTCAAGAAAAGGAGATAAAGAGAGGGAAGGATAGAGTCAATGAGAAACATGAGGATTAAAGGGAAAGGAGAGAGATAAACAGACGAGGAAGGATAGAAGGACGCCAAGAAAACAAGGAGAGAAAGAGTGGGAAGGATAGAGTAAATGAGGAGTGATGATGATGAGGATTGAAGGAATAGGAGAGGACAGTTATAAGGAGCGTCAATGACCTATAGGCAAGGTAAGGCAGTTCTTCCGCCTCCAGACTCACAAAAAGTGGAGTTCTGCTGCTGCTGCTGTTGGTGGTGGTGGTGGTGGTGGTCAACTCGGTATTTTTGTATAATGACTGACTGACGTGGCCCCTTTCTCTCTCTCCTCTCTCTTCTCTCTCTCTCTCTCTCTCTCTCTCTCTCTCTCTCTCTCTCTCTCTCTCTCCTCTTCTTTGTCACGAGAGAAACTATACTTT
>JAWZYT010001053.1:7500-42105 GCA_034508575.1 Petrolisthes manimaculis | reverse complement strand
CCCACACATGAAGCTGGTATGGCTCGTTTACTTGTGAGGTGGCTACAACGAAAGGAAAGTGGAAAACAGATGTAGTTTGTTGACAGGCAGACAGTAAAATATTATTACTATGTGCTTGTCAACAAACTATAACTTTTCCTCACTTTCCATCCTGTTGTAGGTATATCTCGTAAGTAGCGAGGCGTACCAGATTCATGTGTGGGCAACTGTACGTTCACAGGCAGGGTCCTTAATAATTATATGGGGTCGGATTTCCAAGTCTAAGTAACCTGCTGCTGCCTGCCATATAAGAACAACTCGTCTGTCTCCTCCTCCTATCTATAATATACTGGGTGATGCCTGGCTTGCCTTTACTCAACCCTCAGTAGCCCACCAGCCAGAGATCATAAATCCCACTCCTTCATTATACATTACTCTCTGAAAGCGGTGAGGGCCGAGTTGAGGGGGTCGACTTTAATTTTATTTTCGTTATTTTTATCTTATTTTTGTATCTCTTATTTTTTATTAGTTCTTCGTAGTTGTTCTTGTTATTTTTATATCTTATTATCATTAAAGTTTGTTGTTAGTTGTTATTGTTATTTCTGTTGTATCTATAAGTTTTGTTTATAGTTTGTTTGTCGTTGTTACTGTTATTGTTGCTACTGTTTTGGGTGTCCATGTTTTAGGAGGAGTGAGTGAGTGAAGGTTTGGAGGAATGTCTAATCTCCAGTTGTTGTTGTTTTTCTTAGTCCCTCACTCACACTTACGCACTTACTCCAATACCTCCCCAAACTCTTATTACTTCAGTCGTCCCTCTTTATTAACTCCAGCATCTCTACACATAACACTCACACATATTAGGCCTCGTCTCTTATATATATCTCTTATACCCCTTATACCCTCTCTCTTATACCCCTTATACTCGTCTCTTATACCCCTTGCCAGATGTCGACATATAACTATTATTTACAGTTTCTTTCTGGTCTACTCTTACAACTTGAAACACATTGAATGCCTCTGGTACTTTGTTGGTATTAAGGGGATAATTCGCTTTTGTTACATTGGGGCTCCTCGATTCCTCCAAAGTATGCCAGGAAACTGGACCAGAAGAGCAAAAATAATGGTGTTCTGTTGCCTGAAATAGGTTGGAAGATTCAGTTACTCCAGAATTACCAACACAAAATTTCCCCCTTAATTAAGCTTTTCAAAATGTGAGATCAGCCTGCCAGTGCATTTTGACGTATTACAAACGTGTGCCAGTACATTATGACGTATTACAAACGTTTGCCAATAGGTTTTGACGTATTACAAATGTTTGGTAGTACACTTTGACTTATTACAAACGTGTTACTGCAATGGTTAGTACAGTACTAATTAATTATATATTGAGAAAACGTTACTAAAGAATAAGGGAGGAGACTGTCGGAACCTTGAAACCGTGAGCTAAGAAACAGCAGACTCCAAAAATGATTCAGGGACCAGTAAGGGTAGAATGAACCAGCTTTATGGGTACTAACTATAGGGTCGAGTATGCCGTGTGATTGTAGCCTCGGGTTTGGCCTCTTTTAATCGTCCCCAGCAGCGTTTTACCGGGAGTGGTGTGTGTGTGTGTGTGTGGTGCTTTGTTGGTGTGTGTATGTGTGTGTGTGTGTGTGTGTGGTGGGCCCGGCCGTCTTCGATTCATCACAGGCTTCTTTCTGACAAATATCCTCGCGTCGTAATGTGGTAATGTTTATCTTGCCATCACATTTTTTCCCTCTCAAGGATCCATCCCCCTCATTCGTCCTTCTAGACGCGCTGGCTTTGATCAGTTTAATGGCATCTGGGGAGAGGTTGTGTATGTGGAGAGAGAGAGAGAGAGAGAGAGAGAGAGAGAGAGAGAGAGAGAGAGAGAGAGAGAGAGAGAGAGAAGTGGTGCTGCTGCTTCGATACACATGATATTGATAGATTATTTTAGTGTTGAATATTTTACAGAAAGTTGCCCTGGAGTTTGTTCTTGTTTATAGTATACCAGTGAGTTCTTTTTGTTAGAGTGGTAACTATTTACATTTCAAAGAGTCGTAATTTGTTTATCGAGGCTGAGAATGATTGGTTGATATCCAGTGTGAGGAAGGTAAGTTTGTGAAATGTAAACAGTGAAAATTTACCACCACAACTTAATATAATTCCTCATTTCAGCGTCGTAACAACATAATATTTTTTTTTTTATGTTTAGCTCATCTTTATAGTACACACAAACACACACACACATAACTTTTGTTTATATTTAGCTCATCTTTAGTACACACACACACACACATACATATACTGTACATCTTTCACTCCCTCACCTCTCCTCACATTCCTTCATCTCACTTCATCCCACTCATTTTTCTTCGATCACCACACCCACCACTAAACCACTTGTGTTGAATGTTTGATGTACGCGGTCGCCTTCCTCTGTCCTCCCTCTATTATTCTACCCAGCCCCATCGACGACGCTCTTAACTTAACTATACCTACCTACCTACCTCTCCCTTTGTCCCATCTCAATCCCATGATGATTTTCCCTTCACCATTGTGGCCTGTTTATCTATCTGTCTGTCTCTCTGGAAGTGCCAACCCCACCCCCTCCCTCTTTCCTTATCCACCACTACCTCCCTCTTTCCTTATCCACCACTACCCCCTCCCCCTTTCTCTATCCACAACTACCGCCTCCCCCTTTCTTTATCCACCACTAACCCCTCCCCTTTTCCTTATCCACCACTACCCCCCTCCCCCTTTCTTTATCCACCACTACCTCCTCCCCCTTTCCTTATCCACCACTACCCTACCCCACTTTCCTTATCCACCACGACCACCTCCCAGTAACCACCACCACCTCCCATATTCAGTCCTTAATCTACCATCAAAGGGTCTTATTTACATTCACTCTATTTAGAACACACACAGACAGTCTGCCTGCATTGAGTCAGGTTGGTGAGTCTGTGAGCGCTCTCGTCTCGGGATTATTTGATTTACAGTTGACCAAGCATGAGTGAGTCTGAGTCGGGTACATTTTATTACCTTGTGTGACTGAGTGAGGAATTGAGGATGTAAGAGCGAACGTGTGTCAGTCAGGCAGGCAGTCAGTGCAGCTTCATATTTAGATGTTCTCAGTTAGTGGCTCCAGATATCCAACAGTGGGGAGGATACAATAATAAATAGTATAAAATAAACAAAAGAATATACACACATAGATAGACCACTAAAGAGAGAGAGAAGAATACAACACATCTGTACCCCAGTCTGTATTTACTGTAATGCATCCTGATTCAAGGTTACTTGGATAAAGAAAAGAAAAATACAGTAAAATTAATATGAATGAAATACTTGCTGACAATTACCGTTAAGTGGCAGGTAAAACTTTGGTGCAACAACAACAACAACAATTACTCCCATAACAAAGTGCATGCATTATTTATTTTTGTAATTAAAATGCTGGTGCAGTAAAAGCATATCACATAATGGATTCATTTACCAGATTGTGTAGTGTATTTATTTTCCTGTTACTCCTGTACAGTATACACTTTTCATTTTGTATTTATAGTTATTTTTATATATATAATATTTTTACTTAATATTTTGTTTGCGTTGTTGATGAGGTATTCAATTATTTTGTGGCTACTTTGTCGTATTCTGTTTTCTTTTTCTTTTCTGTAATTCAGTTTTATTTTATAATGTATTAACCCTCTGTTATTTGGGTAGAAATATTTTTACAAGTTGCCAGAACTCGATTTCAAAAATTTTACTATTACCAGTGTTTATATTTCACTATTTCAAACAACTTTTCTATATACCATTTCTTCTGCAAATGCTGCATAACAGTACAGTAGTTACCTCTTATAGTTAGGTCCCGGTAGTCTGCCCAAGTTAGGTCCCGGTAGTGTGTCCCAGTCCAGATTAGGTTAGGTCAGGTCAGGTGAGGTCTGACTAATTTCTACTGTATATTTTTTCCTGCTTAGGTCCCGGTAGTCTGCCCAGGTTAGGTCCCGGTAGTCTGCCCAAGTTAGGTCCCGGTAGTCTGCCCAGGTTAGGTCCCGGTAGTCTGCCCTGGTTAGGTCCCGGTAGTCACACTAAATCCTTCTAGGAAATATAAAAAAATTCCAGTGAAATCCTGTTGTGGCAACTTGTAAAAGTTTACCTTTGGGTACTGTATCTTGTTAATTGTGCATTTTTTTTCTTTTCCTGATATTCTTTCATATAGATTTTGTATGTTGACCTGTTCCATTATTTTTGTATCTATACCAGTGAATCATTATCTCATTAATGTGCAATAGTGTTTACAATAATACAATACAGGAATTAAATAGAGATGGATCAACTGCTAAATTGTTATTGATAATGGAAATATTTTATCATGTGCATGCATAGTACAGTAGAAAAGGATATAATAAGTAAGACAATTTTTTTTTTCAGGAGATCATCTTGGAACGGGAGACGTCGACAGAAAAGTTGGGGCTCACCCTATATTACAGCAGTGCCCCCGCCCCACCACCCCCACACCACACCCCAGCCAACCAAGACGAAGGGGTGGTGGAAGGGGAGGACGAGGGCGGGGGGCAGCAGGGTGGTGGGGACGAGGACGTGGAAGGGGGCGTTGGGGAGGGCATCAGCGTAGGGATGTACAAGGGAGTGGTGACGGAAGTGCTGGTATCGCAAATTGAACCCGGCACCGTGGCCAGCAAGGACGGTCGCCTCAGGATTGGTGACCAGATCTTGCGGGTGAGTCCTCCAGTGTACCAGTATGCATAAAACATAGCCACCATACTATAAGTTTGCTTTGTAAACGGATGCAAGGGGTTGTAAAGGTATTTATAATATGTACCGTAGACACCTTACCAGTAGTATAAGTCAGCTGCAAAAGTGGGTAGAAGAGGATGTAAGGGTATTTCTAAAGCAGCCACTGTACTACAAGTCCGCTCCAAAAAGTGGTTGTAAAGGTATTTCTAACATAACTACCATACCATTTCTACAGTATAAGTCAGCTTAAAATGGTGATGTAAAAGACATCATAAAGCATTGCCACCTATTCTTAGAGTGAATGCAAGATTACATATTTTACACTATGAGCTTTACATGTACAAAATTTACTTTCTTGGTCATAATATTATGGTCTCTTCAGTTAGATTTCTTGCTGTATTTTGAAATGATCTTATATATACTTCATTTAAGAGTACTGTACTACTGTATAGTTTAGTCACTAATGTTGTATAATGCAGATCCTGTTTGTTATCTTGCTACAGAGACAGTGAATACATTTGAATGTACAATAGAAATATAATGTTGTGTTTATGTGTTACAGATCAATGGTGTAGAGCTGACCACACGGGCACAGACTGAGGAGCTATTTGCTGGGTGTGGTACCAGGGTCAGTCTACTTGTCTCCAGGACACAGTACTATGTACGTTCATCACCTTCATTTGTTGTGGAATGTATTGTCTATGTAAATTAAATGTTGTAGTGTTGTGCTTCACTGCATATCCTTAGGTAATGTAGCAAGGTGTTGTTGTTCTCTTTGTGAAGGATTGAAACCTAAATTCAGAAACCTTGATTAAAAATGTTGACATAATAACACTGAATCTAAAAAAAAAATCAGTTTGACAGTAAAATAATTACTAGATAAAATACATACTTCTGTCAAATCTCATGTCTAAGCTGATAGTGGAAACAGAAAAAATAAGAAACATTGAAAGAATGCCTGGTCAATGTGTGATAAATGTATTCTTTGAGTTGCAAAGTTATTATGGGATGTAATTTGGTGTATTGTATCTTCTAATTTCCTCTGTAATCTTTTTTATTCTTCTACATTCTTAGTACAGTAAATCTTTCCTCCTAGGTCTTAGAGATTCCTCCTGGTATGTATTTTCTTCTTTGATATCATAGTTTTCCTACAAGTCCTCTGAATTCTGCCATGGTCTCCGCAAGTTCTTTGTTTTGCTCAACATCGAATTCAGGACATGGTGATTGTGCAGAGTGGAAGCATGTAACAAGCAACTTGGTATATTACAGTTCATTCTTTTCACCACAGGACGAAGATGACCTGGTTGAGGGTGAGGTTTTGGAAGATGTAGTGGAGGAGGAGGAAGAGGTGGAACTGCTAGATGCCAACTCTGAATTCCATACGAGCAGGTGAGTGATGTACCATTCAACAACCAACCTCTCTCTCATTTACATATCGATGGCATATGACGAAGATGTTGCGCCGCCATGAAATATACTGTATATCAATCAACCAATCACTATTAAGTATAATTTTAAACTGAAGAGTGCTTCTTTTGTTGACTGATATATCTCAGTATGTTATATATATTCAGTATATGTACGGTACAGTACTCAAAAATCCTCCACTCACTTTGAACTTTTCTGTAATTCTTTTCCTTGTTCTACCTCGAAAGTTAGCCAACCCTCCTTAAATTCCTTACATTGGCATTTAACCCAATGTGTTGTTGAAGTTCCTCAAGCTGTCTGGCCGAGCATTGTTTCTTTCCAGTCCATCAATCATTCAATTTCCCTCCAGGTCACCAGCACTGTCAGGGCGCAGCAGCAACAGTGGTGAAGCCCGGAAGGTTGTCCAAGAACACCCGGCCACCACCAGGTCCTCATCTGCTTCCTCTTCTTCTTCCTCATCATCCTGTGAGAGGAGGCCAAGCAAGAAGAAGGTCTCCTCAGTCTCCACCACCTCCTCCTGTAGCTCACAAGTCAAGGTATGCTTGGTTATACTTCACTTTTTTAGGAGATAAGTGTGAAGTCAGATTTCTATGGTTTATACAAATAGAATTCAGGGAGCTCAAAAAAAATTTCAGCATTTTATTTGGCATATAAATGAAAGAGAACTTTGTACTACTGTATAAAGCTGAGCTATACATTATAACTAGGAGTGGTTGGATTATAAACTCAAACAATGTACATTTAGTTCACCTCGACATTAATCTTAAGTCTGAAGTTTCAATTGATCACATGTTTCATTCAGCTACTTTTATAAATCTCCTTGATAAAAATTTATTAATACAAAGTTTCATTTCTTTTGTCAGATGTAGTATTTTCTTTTTGTCTGTCACTTCACCAGTCAGGTGCTCAGTATATTTGCATGTACTGTAAGACACTGTCCCTATTTGCACTGGTTTTCATTCTTCTTCCGACTGTCATTTCACCTGTGTATCAGATCACTCATACTATCCTACCACAGGTTCGCAGTGAGGGGCATTCCACCATAGACCGTGAGATGGTGGCCTTGGATGAAAAGATGGCTGACCTTGCTGAAGAGTGTGAGAAACTTGAGGCGAACCATAAAGCTACACACCAAAGAGAGCTCGATCCTCAGTATAAGGTTCCACATGATAAGCCACGACAGAAGGAGCAATATAAGGTGACTGGTAAGAGTGTGACCTCTAGCAGTAGCAGCCAGGGCAGTAAGGGAGTGTCCTCCCGTCCACCAGCTAAGACTCCCTTACCTGCCGGCTCAGAATCGGAACACATATACGAGTCCATCCCTGATGTAAGTGAATCTGATGAACCCATATACTGCCTGCCGTATGAATCTGGGCGAAATGGTCAGCGCATCCAACAACCCAGACTTTTGGCACAACCCAAACAATCAAGTCAAAAGGTAATACAGGTGCATCCACCATCTCAGCCACCTCATCCTCAAATACAACTACAACCCCAGTCATCCCAGGTAGCACCACAGCAGCAGCCTGGGAGGAGTGGGCGAGGCAGTGGAGGTACCAGCAGCAGTAGTGGGGGTAGTAGTGTGCGGGAGCGACGGGCGGCAGAGAAACAACAATCGGTCGAGAAGTGGGTGAGAGAGAACCCTCATCCACGCTCCCCCACAAAGACCTCTCCTCCAGTTAGTTTGCCGGCCACGAAACGACCCGACCTGCCCCAGGATGAACGAGACTCTTCCTCAGCGTACAACACTGGTGACTCGACGGGTAGCACTCACCGTCCCCCACACACACTGGAGTTGAGTTTGGGCCAAGATCCCTCACTCAGGCAGTCAACCCTCACCCTCTGTCCACCTACACATGATCAGTCACTCCAGGTTGGTAAAGTGACTTTGTACTTTACATTTCTGAAGAATGTGCAAGTAACTGAGGCTTAGTTAATTATTGATGACTCTTACAGGCATATCCAAAGATGGAAGGAAGGAAATCTGCTATGTTTTTGAATAACTGAGAATGGGTCGATATATATATATTTGTATTTAGCATCAGATTTTTGCTGTTTTGTTTATAATATATGCCCTGGTATCAGTTGAGGGAGTAATAACTTTGCCACTTACATAAAAGGGATTTGTTTACCTTTTCTTAAGCAGGAGCTTTTAGACAGATGTATGTATGAAGTAGTGTTACAACCTCACAAAATAATCAATGGGTGATTTTAATCAAATTTTGCTTGGTGATTAATTTGATATCAAGTTTGTAGTAAGGGTCATCAATATGAAACTTATGCTAGCTGTTATCTCTTGTGTTTAAAGATGATTAAAAATAATTGGAAATTGCTGATAAAAAGTTATTGAAGAGAAGACAGTACAGTACTATGGTGCTATTACTGTGTTTCTATGAGTGAATGAATGCATAGTGTGATTATATACTATAATCCATTCCTTTACCGCTGTCCACTGGCAAGAGGTGTAAACCTAGGCGGGTATAAATACTCGTCGCTGATTGGCTGGCGGCCTCTGCCCCGCGTTCTTTCCTCGCAGAACTACATATTTGTAATAAATTGCTTCCTGCTCTAATATTACAACAGATACACGTATTTTGTTTGAATTTTAAGACTACGATAAATTTGGAACTGGAATAAGTTGTCCAAACTTCATTACAACCAAAATACAAGTAAATATGAGAAGTAGAAGTTGAAAAGCGTTATGAAAAGTGTATACTGTACCACTTTTTACATTTGGTTGATGTTTTGATGTTTTACGGGAGAGATGGATGAAAATTACTCGCACAAATAATTCTATATCTCGCTTATGTGTGAGTTTATCCAAAATCTGATTGGACTCGTGTACGTGATAATTTTCCGAATAATAGTGGTTTTATTTTCAAATAGATTTCCTTACTGCAGTAAATACACAACCAAATGTAAAAAGTGGTACAGTATACACTTTTCATAACGCTTTTCAACTTCTACTTCTCATATTTACTTGTATTTTGGTTGTAATGAAGTTTGGACAACTTATTCTAGTTCCAAATTTATCGTAGAGTCTTAAAATCCAAACAAAATATGTGTATCTGTTGTAATATAAGAGCAGGAAGCAATTTATTACAAATATGTAGTTCTGTGAGGAAAGAATTATGTCTGTATGCGGGGCAGAGGCCGCCAGCCAATCAGCGACGAGTATTTATACCCACCTAGGTTTACACCTCTTGCCAGTGGACAGCGGTAAAGGAATGGATTATAGTTGTGTTTTAGTGTAGTGGGAATATGTTTGTTACCGATATATTTTTTTACCATAACACAAGCAGAATATATAAAAAGCATATGGATCTTTTGCAGGTGAGTCTGGAGTCTGACACATACTCAGCAATATCCTGTGATAGTTGTCGACGGTGCATGAGACTTCCACCTCTCAACTCCTCCCTACCACAGAAGTCTAGCATGATGGGGCGCAGCAGCCATGGACACAATCCCTCCTTCAGCACCACCGCCCCACGTACTCGCCCACACCCCTCCTCTCAAAAGGTTGGACCTCCTGACAGCGAAAGCAACCGGAACTACGTCACTTTCCTCCCAGCCCAAACCATGTACACCAATGCAGCCAACTTGCAGCAGACGATATGGCTCCAGCAGCAGTTGTTTAGACAGGCACTCACTAGGGAAAGTACTGCTCCCTCCACACCAGCCACCTCTACCCGTGGCCTCCCTCCCAGGGCACCTCCACGTACACCCCATGATGAGCCAGTCAAGATGGAGTGGAAGGTGAGTACTATGAAAACTTTCAATGCATTTATTCTTAACTGACTGTAATGTGTGGTTAGTAACTTCGAAGTTCATTGTGTCTATAGTTTTATCATAATCCTACCAGGGAGTATTGAAATAGGACAATCTGGAGACATGTCTTGAGGGGGAATTCCAGGAGGGAGCAGAGTATCAGAGTGATAGATAGATACATTGATCCAGTTACTATTCCGATAGTACCTCTATGGGGTGAGAGGATGGTGTAAGTCAAGGAGTTTATGTACCTGGGTACAGTTCTGTGCAAACACGGAGGTATGGAAGGAGAAATTAGGGAGAGAGCCATGAGATGAGGGGTAGACAGGTCGTAGGATCAATGGGGAGGATTATGAAGGGTATAAGTGTGAGCATGGAAGTGAAAAGGGGACAACAAATTAGTATAATCTTGCCAACACTGACATATGCGTCAGAGACATGGATATGGACTTGTTGATGTTCCTCAAGCTGTCTGGCTGAGCAGCCCTGTGGACATGGAGTAGGGCTCATCAATCTAGAATAGGTGCAGTGGAAATGAGTTACTTGAGAGGAACATGTGGAGTTTCTTGGTGGGATGGAGAAAGTAATGAGTGTGTGTATGAGAGATGTGGTATGAGTGAGAAGGCAATTGGTATTGAGTGTGGAGTGGTTGAGAGAGTGAAGCGTAATACACTGGGGTGGTTTGGACATGTGCAGAGAATGCAAGGTGAGGAGTTTGTAAAGATGTATGGAAGTGAAGTTGTGGGACTTGGTGTGAGAGGCAGACCTCCGGTTAGATGGCAGAACAGAGTGGAAGAGTATGTAAGGGAGAGAAACGTGAGGGTCAGAGGAGGGCTTAACCAAGTAAGGAGGAAGAGTTGGAACAGGGAAAACTGGAGATACTTCTGCCATGGCCATCCCCTTGGGGGAAGTTCCCAGAGGGAACGAGGCATCAGAGCTATAGATAGACTCTTACGATTATAAGTAATTTAATAAGGATAGCAGTTTGGATATGTTTCTTAGACATCAGAGTTTTTATTCATCATATAATACAGTTTTATTTCCCTGCTGAACAAACAGGAATATTAATAATGCCTATGTATTATTTATCAGGTAAAACGCAGACCAGATGGCACACGCTACATCACCCAACGACCAGTAAGGAACAAGATATTGAAGGAGCGGGCACTGAAAATTAATGAGGAGAGGGCTGGACTCACCACAGATGATGATGCCATGTCAGAAATGAAGGTAATGAACAATTTGTGAATATAACTTGGTAACAAATGAGGCGGTCTAATATAGTAATGCAAAAAACAGGAGGAAATCAGATTCATATGTGTTAATTATATATATATTTAGACCTTTTGGATAGTTAGATTATCAGTAACCACAATTTCATTAGAGGAATATTGCCACTAAGGTCAGGTTTATTTATACAAAATTTGAATGGTCAGGCATACATACAGAGTATGATTATTAATAAACAATGTGAATTAGAGGTTTAGTGCATCACAAAATACTTTAACAATGAAGGAATGTCTCTCAAACTGTGTAGGACTGAATCTTAATCCATTACGGTAGCAAGTAGTGATGAGTATTTGATCCTCGACCATTCACACTCTGTAAGTCAGCCTAACCTTGGTGTTAGCATATAAAATAATACACTGTTTGTGTAAGAGGTTGAGGGCATCACAGATATGTATTTGCATTGGGAAAATCTGTCTCAAGCAAAATTATTGTTCTTATTACATCAATCTCATTTCATCCTCCACCCCTTACCAGCCTCTATCACTTACTCCCATAATTTTGACTTGATAGCTTGGCCGGTACTGGAGCCGCGAGGAGCGAAAGCGTCACCTGGAGAAAGAACGCGAGAGACGTAGGCGCCATGAACAGTTCAGACGCCAGCAGCTGCAGCAGCAAACACAGCAGCAGCCTCATCACCCCACTGAAGAGCCTCCTCCAGCACTGAGGACATGCACGCTAGAGAATGGAGTGCATCAGTCATTGTGGCGAGATCACTCCAGCAGGAGGAAGGCACCAGCTACTCTTGAATCTGCTCACAGAAAATCTTCGGTCAGCAGGAAGAGAGAAGGGGAGGAAGGAGTGTATGGGGCTCGTCCTATACCTGTTCCTGCCAATCCTCCTCCTCCTCCTCCACCACCTCACCATGCCAATCAAGTGGTAAAAGGCCTCCTTTCTGTCACAACTGTGTGAAAGAAATGAACATTTATATTAGCAAATCATACTTTTAACAGTGATATGACAGAAGATAAGATGAGCATACTTGAACACCCATTCATAGTTTGCCTTTTACCAAAACATTGAGTGTACTTGACCATACCAGAGTCAGAGAACTTGTGTAATAGACGTGGTACAGTACTCGTTTGGCAATTGTTGGCGATTTTATTTTAAATCGACCTTTCCAGATTTTCTAAACATGTATGGAATTATATATGACAACACCAGATGTACTGTACTGTGAAATTGTAAATTGTGTACATTAGTTCCTTAAATCTGATTCCTGCCCAGTTCTCTCAAAACTTTCCATGATGTCACAAGAAAATGCTTGCCAGCTTTAAATGAACTATATTCAAAGGTACAGAAGCAATAGGTATAGCTGAACTCTCAGTGTTACATATCAGCAATCGTCACTATAAAATACTTTAGATCGCTTATAAACAAGTGCTGAATGACTTTGCCATACATAATGCTGTTAGAGATCATCCATCCTAGATCACATTATACAAGCAACTCTTACATACTGTACTAGAAATTTTTTACAAAATGTGTGTGAACGACCAAAGTGTATGTTCCTAGAATATGGGAGAAAATGTTTTGCCTGTAATGACAGATTATAATTTAATAGTATTTAATTAATTAAATTTCACTTGGCAAGTCAGTTTGCATTACTGTTATACAAGTAATATAAAAATGACTACCATATGAGGAGAGCAAAAGTTATCCATAGTAATGTTACCAGCAAATAGGAATAACTTCACCAGGAATGTTTTCAAGTATGAGCGACATGTACATTTTGCTCAGTACTTGGGGCAAATCAATTTTTATATAATAACCTTTGTCCAAAAAATGCTCAATGAACAATATATTAATTAAAAATTGTGATAATAACCATGAAGGAAAGTGACCCACAGATATAATTAAAAACATATATTACTATAGCATATTGCCGTGCTTGATGTACAGATTTGTATATAATGATAAAAGCTGCTCATTAAACTCGTCCAGTGGTTTTATACTTGTTTTGGATGTTCTAAGTTTATATGAATGGAAATAAAACATTAATGGATATGTCCATCTGATAATGCTTTAAGTATAGCACCAGCACTTTGTGTTCATTATACAAGCTACTGAAATTCACCGATCAATAAGAATAGTTCTATTATCTTGGCTTTTGTGAACATAGTCAATGCCCATGCAAAGCATAGCTGTACAAGTGGTGATTCTAGACACACCTAGCAGCTTTTATATACAGGAGTAAAGGTTTAAGGAAGGCAGTACACATCCCAAATATTGTCCCTAGTCTCCTTCAACTTCTTTTTTCTTAGCAATTTATAAAACTTCTGTATACTCTGTATTGATGTATATTTGTGTATAGTAAGAAAAATATGCTTTATATTGCCTATCGCCATTAAGAATATGTTATGCTTGAAAGTAAAAACTATTATCAACATGGAGTTTCCATTAACATCCCAAAACTGTAATAATTGCCAAGACAATATTGAAAAAATAACAAATTTTGTGTTTGGGAGAGATGCAGATTTTACAATCAATCCAGCCAGTTCAACAGGTGTGTTGGGAAGGATTAATATGCTTTCCATTATTGAATGGTGTAACTTTTAAACTGGAGTGCTATGTTGCACTTCTAGTTCCACCAGGGAAAGCATTCAAATTCCAGTAAGAGGAACAGAACTGATTGCAGCACCAAATAAATAGTAAAACAAAAACCAGTCACCCCAGCTGGCCAGAGACACACACACACTAACTAGCTAACTGGGAAAAGCCTTCACAAATGAGAAACAGCTTGAGGAATTTCAACAACAATCAACAGAAAAAAAAACCTTTCTGCCTACACCAATATGGCTCCCAACACTAATACTGATCACACAAGTTCTAAAAGGGATATCAGGAACACCCCAGTAAAATTTGATGATTTCCTGAAGGCTACAGTAATGGGCCAGACAGCTTGAGGAACTTCAACAACAATGTGTAATACTTGGGTACCATCAGGGACTCTACTATTGTGTGCTGTTTCTTTCATGGTGATTAATTAACATATAATTCTATTCCATACACTTCTGTTGGGTTTACTGACAACAGAGCATGAATAGGTTTCAGTATTGCTGCTTTGCAATTATTACTGCCTTCCTTCAACACATACTTAACTATAATTAATTAACCATACCTCATTGGTTGATAAGTGTCCCTCTGCCTTGCTTGGCTGCTGAACTCTCCTCGGCAGCAACCTGGCTCTTCCGCTTATTCATGCCCTTTCGTTCAAGCTGCTTTTCAATAATTCTTGCATTGTTGGCATAAGAGTCAGCTACCTCTCTCTGGAATAATTACATACAAATTATTGAGTAGGCTTGTCATACTTACACAGAGCATATTTACAAGAACTACCAGTATCATCAAAATGGTAGGATGTGAGGTATGCAAGTTTTTGTTTTCTGTATTGATGAAGGCAAGGATTAGAAGAAAGAATCCATATTAATATGAAATAAAGTGTGAGAAAAGTATACATCCTGTGCAATTACATTTGAAATACAAAGCCATATTGCATTTGAAGGAGCCCTCAGAGTAGTTTCAATATGCACTCGTGTCTTCAGCTGCATTAAACTCTGAAAATTAAGTGTGAAACAAACTTACCGCCTCAATTTCATCCTCTTCTTCATCTATAGTAGACACAGTGACAGAGGAGAACTTGCCCATGTTCTTAGTATGTCGTGTGATCATGATGCGGTCTTTAGGTTTGTCCTCCACCTGCTGGGCAACAGACTTCCCACCACTCTGCACCAGACTCCCCTGCAACACCAACATCCTTATGTAAGTGACAATTCAGGGACAGTCCTAACCACAACAAATTTATCAAAAGAAAATAATAAATAAATAAATAAGATATATAATCTAAGCCCACCTTACTGGAACAATCATTACATCAGGAAATTTTTGGTTACCAATTCTTCAAATGCATGCCAAGAAACAGATCAAACCAATGAAAGTACTGTATATGTAATCTGATCTTTGGCTAAGGTTTTAAGAAAAAGTAGCCTCCATATCATTGACAATATCCTACCTCTAAATCTGAGCATCAAAACTTACTCAGAGTACTATACAATTGAAAGTAATGTGAGCCTCGGCTTTATACAAGATTTGGTGTTTATTTTTTTCGCCATCAATATTCATATCTTTTTCATTCAAAAAGCCATTTCCCACAAGTGAGATAGATAGACCCATCATGAGAGGTTGAAGTGAAAAGAGGCACACATAAATAATCATAACAAATATAATACTGTATCCATTTCTATATGCATAAAATGAAAAATTGCATTACAAATTACAAAATTAAGTCACTTCAACAGAAGACATTCATTGTGAGACCCATATATCCTGGTACAGTACTTCAATTTACTATATATTTTCTCTGCTCATGAAATGTAGCACCCATAATATTTATCACTATACTTCATCACCATCATCATCAATACCCCATTTCCCTTTTTTCAAGGGAAAAAATATTTAGTATACATAATAAATACTTAATAAATAAATAAATGTTCATGCATACACTGTTTGGCTCGTCTTTTACAATGCTTGCAACTCATCAATGCAATCTTTTATTTTTTATAAATAAACAAGAATTGTTCAAGTCGTGAAGTAGAATTCATCTTTGAAAATTTAGTACAGTACAGCAGCATCCAACATGCAACATAATATTGCTGCCTGTCCCATCAAGCCTTTAAAGAAAGTGTCAATAAAAGTGATGAATCAGGTTATCTATGAACATATACTCCCTGAAACACAAGGTATACTGTAAGGTATAACAGGTTCATATGGCTACAATCTTCCTCCGGTTAGAAGTGTGTGGCTTGATTATTTACTGAATTCCATTATTATCAATTTATGACTAAGAATGTATGACTAACCAACTCACTTTTACAATAAAGATAACATTAGAGGCAGCTAAGTGATAGTAATACAGCAAAAGGCCACATTTTTTGCACTTCTTCCGGTGTTGCTTTTCTACTCCTCCTGTCCTTCGTAAGTATACTGTTTCATCCGGGTCACACACCAGGCGGTGGGCATGGCGAGACCCGTCAATCACACGTGCTCCATCACGCTTTCGTAAGGGCAGTTTCTCTAGGGTGCAGTCTGTGAATAAAGATTTAAATATGGATGACTTACCAACACAAGAAGAATGACCATCATTTGAACATAAAGTTTCTAATTATTATGAATAAAAGCTAATACAGCACGAATGGCAGTACTCTGTAGTACTTACTAGAATGGAGTAGGAAGAATTAATTATGTACAGCTGCATGAGGGGAGCCAATACAGTACAGGTACTAGGGTGCTGAGATTATTATAACATATGAAAATTGTTTCAAATGTTTAATTTCAGCAAACACAGTTCTGTCATAAGTCTGGTGGTTTCATATGGGTTGATAGCCCTCTAGTTACCACTCACAAAGCCTTTTCTTACCCTTTTCTCCTATGATCCTGTATGAGACTCATCCACCACATACAATATATCCTAAAGACCTTCCAAATTCTTTGTTTCTCAACTCATGACACACTGTACAGGTATGCTTCTCCAAATTTAAGAGGGCAATATACAATTTCATTTCTTTCTTTACTCTTCTCAATTATGCATCTAAGAGCAAAAGTTTGATTAACCTTCTCTCGTGAAGCTACTGAACAATACAGGGATAGCGTTCAACTATTTCCTTAGCCCAACATACGATCAGGGGTTTGATTCCACTCGGAGGAAGGACTAAAAAATTTATTTCTTAAATTATAGTTCAGGTTCCTTATGTAAGTAAACTACAGTACTGTATAATATTGATTGCTAAATAACTTGATTGGATGTGAGTGTTGTTAAAAATTCTATGAGCTTCTTTAAGAAATACAGTACAGTATATGCAAAGTTAGAATTGAATGCTTGCTATTAATAATAATAATTCAAAGTTCAATGTATATGTGCATCAAAGATTTTCTCAATGCTTCTTAAAACCTTAATATGAACACTGTCTTGAATTCATGATGATGGCTCAAGACTGGCCAAGTGATATCTGTTACAGAATGAACGTTCAGTACTGTACAAATAAAATATAAAAATTCAGCTGTCCTAAAAAAAAAAAAAAAAAAAAAAAATATATAAAACAGTACAGTACAGTTGTGGGACATAGTACTTGGCCAGGGTGTAAGGCAAAGTCTGGTCAAGGACTATATGCTGCAACTGTACATCTGCAAACTGAAGTGTATGGGTAACCGACATATCCTATATCAAAATGTATCTTATTGTGTTTACAGTACAGGCGAAGACAGTGTTAAATATATGCTGAACTATCGGACAAACTGGTGTTTCGAATTGGTACCGAAACAGTGTGAGGTTCATTTTCACAAACCACAAACTGAAAGTTATGGAAAATGAACCTCACCCTGTCTCATTACCAACCCGATACACCAGTTTGTCCGATCGTTCAACATATATTTAACACTGTCTTCGCCTTCCTGTCAGCCAAGGGGGGTGCGAAACTTTGGTTCGCGTCTGTACATACCATATAAATAAATGAGTCTTGGTAAATTTCATTACCAAAGAAAAGCTGTGTGTCTACCCTCTGTTAAATAGAAACAAAGCAAAATTTCCGTAATCAGTTTTCAGGAAAGTGTGTAGCATTATCCATTAGTTCAAAACTGTACCTAGGTACAGTACTAAAAAAGGCATCTGGGTTGGTTACAGTACCTAATATAAGTGCCATCTGGCCACAGAGACAGTAGTACACAATGAGGGGTTTGTCTTCACTATACTCCTGCTGATCCTTGGCATCCGAAACCACCACACTACCAGACACTACTTTTGGCATCGTCACAATCAAGTTCTGCAATAAAAACATTACCGATATCAATATAAATGATAAAACTGCAATTTCACATTAAAACATGATTCATTTGGTTGAATTTGAACATTTTTATTGCTATCCTTTATTGCCTTATACAGTACTATACAATCATAAAAGGATGTGTGATGTATAATTAATAATTACGGTAAATCAAAACCAAAAGTTAACTTATGTGCTCAAAACCTATTACAATATGTTATCAAATACCAAAGGCATAAATAATACAGTATGAGCATTAAGCCATTTAGAAACCTATCTGTAGCTGTAGTGCTGTGGTTGCCATCATTTTTTGTTGGGGCGAAATTTTTTGTGGTTAGCATGCCCTTGCTTACAGCCACCACAGGTATCGGCGGTGGGCCTAGCCTTTGCCTGTCAAAGGCATACCCTACAAGGCAGCAGGGGGTTTGGATTCAGAGTTTTCCTTCTCCTTTGAAATCCCATTTAACTTAGGCAACTTATAAAATAATCTCAAACTCTCACCAATGTTTTAATTTCATATCATTGCATGATGTGAATCAATAATGTGATTAATATACAGTACAGTATACATAAAATTAAGAGAACATACGGTAAATTTTTACAAGTTGCCACAACAGGATTTCACTGGAAAAATGTTTATTTCCTAGAAGGATTTTGTGACTACCGGGACCTAACCAGGGCAGACTACCTGGACCTAACCTGGGCAGACTACCGGGACCTAACCTGAGCAGACTACCGGGACCTAACCTGGGCAGACTACCAGGACCTAAGCAGGAAAAAATATACAGTAGAAATTAGTCAGACCTGACCTGACCTGACCTGACCTAACCTAATCTGGACTAGGACACACTACCGGGACCTAACTTGGGCAGACTACCGGGACCTAACCTGGGCAGACTACCGGGACCTAAGCAGGAAAAAATATACAGTAGAAATTAGTCAGACCTCACCTGACCTGACCTAACCTAATCTGGACTGGGACACACTACCGGGACCTAACTTGGGCAGACTACCGGGACCTAACTATAAGAGGTAACTACTGTTATGCAGCATTTGCAGAAGAAATGGTATATAGAAAAGTTGTTGGTAATAGTGAAATATAAACACTGGTAATAGTAAAATTTTTGAAATCGAGTTGTGGCAACTTGTAAAAATATTCCGAACATACTTAAATATGAATTTATGGTGAGGAACAAGGTATTAACTGGCCAAGGATTCATTCATTAAATTCATGGTTAAGTGACTGCATAGGTAACATATTGCAGTGTCTGAAACAGTTTCATCCATTTATATGTGACGGAAAAAAGGCATAATGGATAATAGTGGATACATAGGAAAACAATTATATCGACAAAAAGTTTGAGAAATAATTTATATCCCAGTAGTTTGCCCAGGTTAGGTCCCGTAGTCTGTTGTGAACTTGTAGTCTAGCGTTAGGTTAGGTTAGGCCATATTAATTTCCAAATTAAGTTTGTAAAATGGGGCATAGGCCTATCTCGAGAAAAACACCATAGATGAAATGTGTCTTAGATTGGTCCAAAATAGTGGGTAATGATACTAAATTATACAATACAGTGACTGAAGTACTTATATACCAATACCATGAATGCGTCTTATTAGAATGGTCTAAAATAGTTGGTATGATACTAAAATATACAATACAGCGAACCCAGTACTTCTATAAATTTACCCATTAATCTACACACAAATACATTGAAAAAATACCGTAAATACCAACCAAAAGGTGTAAAAATGGACACAAAATACTATATAAACACGGTAGTAACGTGACGGCACACACTTCCTCCAAACGCAGGATTCTGTATTGTGAATTTGTGATATTACCTTAAAATGTGGATTGAAAATACCCTAGATGAAGTCAAATTTCCTTATATCCTGTAATAGGTGATGTAACAAACCTTTTTGGGGTTTATCCTATAATTATTTGTTTTACGTGGGGCCCTTCGATATATATGCATTTATAATTCCCACGTACTCACCTTCTCTCACGAGTTAGCTAGGTTTAAAAGAGAAAACTCTCTCCCTTTTCACTAGGTTTTTATTTGGTACAAAGGGTAAGTAACAATATATATCGTCCCTTGTACAGGTTGTACAGTTAACCTGGAAAGGTAACTTAGAAAATTACATCAATTACATAAAAATATAAAGTAGTGACATCTTCTATCCAATAGTAAAAATGTCACTAAAACATAATAACAATAGTAAGGATGTGTAGCAGAGATAATCATCTCCCACTGAATAGTGAAGATGTTAAAGATGTGTGTTGGTTAGTTTGCACCAACACATCTCCCGCACCTGTGTGTGGTGGCTAGTTAATTAAGATAATCATCTTCCACTGAATAGTGAAGATGTTAACACTTATCCCTGCTACACATTGGCTAATAATATTATGTCACGGGTCAATTTTGACTCGTGACAGGTGACCATATCGACATAAACTGATTCAGTTAGGTCAGGTCAGGTCAGGTCATATTAATTCTATTTAATACCCTGTAGTGTTTTTCCGACGAATCTAGTTCAAATATGGCGAAAATGAAGTGTTTATGGAGATTGGGGGGGGGGCGTATCTCCCAAAACATTAAAACGCGACGGCCTTGAACATTAAATGCATTAAAAAAAACTATAAAACATTGCAATCTGCAAGCCTTCAGTCCAAACCTGATTATGGTCCACCGCTTGAGGATTACCTAAAAAAACCTTAGATTGTCAAAGCATTACTTTAAATGGCCCGAAATTACGCTAATCTAGAGTAATTACCTTAAAATGAGAGCATTGACACTTCCACCAAACGTAAACACAAGATAAGTACAACTGCATGATATGAACTAATTAAACAATACATATATATATTTTTCGTTGAATACGCATATATAGATGAAATAATTTTACTTATAGATATCGTATAAATAATTTGACTTGTGAGAGATTTTTTTTTACTTTTGTTGCTGTGAATAATTAAAGAGATAACAAGGGAAAAGAAAGAAAACACGTTACACATTTATACACATATATACATAGTATTTCTACTTTGAAATAATATACGAATATTTTTAATTGGTACGTAGATATATTTTAACTGCTGATGTGTAGAAAAATATAGTTGAAAATGGAATAAACTAATAAAATGTCTAACGTAGATAATAATTTCACTGCTGATGTGTGGACAAATATAGTTGAAAATAGAAAAAACTAATAAATTTCTAACGTAGATTTATTTTCACTGCTGAAGTGTGGAAAAATATAGTTGAAAATGGAATAAAATAATAGAATTTCTACCAGATGCTGATTGATTTTCCTAGATGGCGGCAGTGTCGTGTTGTTGTGTCTGACAGTGAGTGTTTGCTTTGCTGCCTCTACCCTACGCCTACAACCTCTTCTGTATGCTTTAGGTGAGTGCCATGCTTTCCACGTATATCTTAACCAGTATATGGACGCCCTGTGGAGCCATCGTACCGGTACCACGCCATCATATGCACTAAAAATGTTCTTGAATATGGAGTTGCTGACACTGACGTTTCGATGATTTCCCCATATGCAAGAAAAACATTCATGCATGGTATTACGAAGGCGTGGTACCTGTACGATGGTTCTGTTGTTTGTCTTTGTAGCCATCGTACCGTTACCATGCCATCGTATACACCACAAATGTTCTTCAATACGGCCCTATAAGAGTTGCTGGTGCTGACGTTGCAATTCCCCATATGCAAGAACATTTGTGGTGTATACGATGGCGTGGTACCGGTACGATGGCTCTATTGTTTGTCTATGGAGCCATCGTATACACCACAAATGTTCTTGAATACAGTCTTAAGATGCCACCAATAATTTTTAGTAAATATTGAAAGAATTGCCGTTATCACATACAGTTTTTCTACCTTCATTACCCACTTATTTAAACCATTCTAAACCTATTTTCTTCTATGGCATATCCTCCACAAATGCCCCATTTCCAAGATAGGGCATATTACCTGACCGTTCTTAACCTAACCTAGACCACAGCAGACTATCGGGACCTAACATAGGCAAACTACCGGGACCTAACCTGGGCAAACTACTGGGAAATAACTGTGGTAAAGTTCAGGAAATGACTGGGGCAAAATATTGGGACCTAGCGGGATCTGGTAATACTGCAACAAAATGGTAATTCTTTCATTAAATACGGTACCTTATTTTTTTCTCTTAACCTATTACCTCTCGTTTCCTGCACGTATTTTGTCGTATTTGTAATTGTTTCACGAGGGCATTCGGTGTCTTCCTGAGTCTGTCTGTGTAGTGTAATGGTGTAGTTAATTCAATTTATGGTAATGTTATTGTCCCATTATGAGTTCGTTTGGCATTAAAATATTTGTGGGTTCATTTGGCATTACAGTACTTATTTATTTAATTATGTTGAGGATAGGTTATTATCCCGTTATGAGTTCGTTTGGCATTTATTTATTTATGAGTTCATTCGGTATTTATTTATTTATGAGTTTGGCATATATTTATAGTATTTATGAGTTATGAGTTACTTTGGCATATATTTAGTTATTATCTCAGCTTACTCCTGTTAAGGAGTTGTGTTGAAAACCATTTGTCCAACCTGTGCTTGACCGTTGCCCTTGACGTCATCAGCTGAGATAAAAAGGGTAGGTTGGTTTCAGCTGTAAAACTGCCAGACCTAAAATAAACTTTTTTTGACCTTATATAGAAATTAGAAAAATTGAACCATACAATATAGAGAAAGAAGAAATGTATGAAAGTTACAGATAGTTAGGGAAGAGAAAGTAGCTAATGAGACAGCTACACATCAGTAAATTGTAGCCTATCTATAGCACTACAATGCTTTAAATCCCCTGCATTTACTAGAAACAGAAGCCAAACTAGTTGTGTCCTAAGAGGAAGGAATTCTATATTTAATACCAGCTATTTAGTACCAGTATTATATAACAGAAGCCAAGTTGATGCACACTTTCTACGACATACACACCCATGTGACTTGGTACACAATAACTACAGTACTCATACACAGCAAAATACTTAACTAGCGTTACTGTACACACTCACTGTATACTCTTCACCCACTGTGACAAACAAGGTAAGGTACCAGTATAGGAACACACTCACCATCACCAGACCATCATAAACTACCCACCCACACTTGCCCCAGAAGTAGGAGTGTGGGCAGCACCTCACTGACTGGCCTCTTTGTTGGTGACTCCTGGCATTTTCAACTCTCCCGTTCTATAATGATAATGTTGCTTGTGTTGTCGGCACCATGAATACAAGAGATACAGTCCAACAATTGCAGTTAAGGCATGTCACAATGTCATTAAAGCTCATTACTGTTAGCTGTTGCTGAGCATGGGAGCTGAGGGAAAGCAGTGACAAATATGGAAACCACTTTAACATTTGACCATTCTGTGTGTTGTCTTTGAAATGTACAGAAATTATATATATACTGTATACTGTAAAATTATAGTTGGTGAATATGAATGGATTTTTTTTTTAAACTTAATTCTTCCTAAATCTAGAGTTGCTATAGAATAGATTTCTTTTAAAGATGGTGGAGGGTCATACTACATGTACTGTAGCCAAAACCGGAACTTGATCACTTTTACATAGGATGACAAGAAATTAATGTGTTTACACTTGATCAGTTTTAATTGTTCTTCAAGAATTTACAAACTTGTTTTTCCTTACATACTAAGCATTTGATTCTTTTGTTCGGACTGTACATGGTTGTGTTAAATATATATAGGCCAATAACCTGCCTTGTGTGATGTTCCCACCAAGTTGGCTGGCTGGAGCTAGTTATATAACTTGTAATTTAGTCATTAACCAGTGATTTTATTGTTAGTAGCTACATTTGTTGTATGTGTGCATGCATATGTGTGTCTGTGTCTGCAGAATAACTGGAGAAAATAAGAAAACTGCCTTAATTACTTTCTCCCAGGAACTGTTCCATAAACTTGACTGCTGGAGGTGCTGTTTACATAGCAGATCTTTGCTCTTCTATACCTTGGTAGTATTTCTTGACAATGCTGATACAAACCTGGTGACAGTATTAAGGGTTCATGTATGGGTATGGGCATGTGTCATACATACTGTACATACTGTAATCATGAGTAGTTCAGGTGTAGGTATGGTTGTGAGTACAGGTGACATTAGTGTGGATATAGACGTGAGTAGTTATGACATGAATGTAATAGGCTATATGTGTGTGGAGGGAAGGGAGGGAGTGGCCTGATAGTGTAGTATGTGTAGGTGGTGAGGAGCGGATATTATGTGTGTCACTGTGTATGCCTTAAGTGAGTGGCCATGGTGTGTACATATGTAGGTGAAGTGATCCCAGTATGTGTATGCATGTGTGGATGCATGACCCTGGTTTGTACATGTGTAGGAGGAGCGACCCTGATACTGTACATACAAATAATACACAGTTCATGGCAATGTTAAGAAGCAGTGCCCTTTACCACAAGTGCATGTTGCTCGTTGTCTTCTAATGTGGTTTTATGAGTTCACTCCTACTTATGGTAAGTTGCAGTCTGGCCTCTTGTTGTTGGGAATCTTTTTGTTGATGCAACATTTTTGTGAACCATTTATTAACATTGATGACATCACCTCTGGTAATTTTTCTTCCCTTGCTTTGGCCACAGTACCGGTATATTTTTATTTTAAGTGTCCAATACTCTTTAATTTCAATTTGGTACTGTAATGTTTTAGCCTTACAAATATACACACACACATACACTCATATTTGTGCTTGTTGGACATTGCAGGGAATACCAATGCATTTTTTTATTATCCTATCAGTGTTTTGTGATGTTTTTCATTGTTTCAAATCCAAAGAAATAATTGTATTTGAATACGTAATACAGTACAGTACTATACTGTGTAAGGAACTGAGAAGCAAGAGGCAAAATATATCTTGTGGGGAATCCTCATCATCATGTTCTTAACTCTTGGTTAGTCTATAGAACAGGCACTTATAAATTCAGGAGATTTTTTTGTCCATGTTGCATTTCCTATG
This sequence comes from Petrolisthes manimaculis, assembly GCA_034508575.1. Lineage (NCBI taxonomy): Eukaryota > Metazoa > Arthropoda > Malacostraca > Decapoda > Porcellanidae > Petrolisthes > Petrolisthes manimaculis. The sequence goes on along the minus strand of JAWZYT010001053.1, from coordinate 17,031 downwards.
TGGGATTAATATACTGTTGCTGGTAAAGAAAACCAATTTCCTCCTTTCTGGATAGGACCAGCCCTCACTACATTGGGGGAGCAGTGAGAAGTAAGAGGAAGTTGGTGGAACGGTGATAGTGGAGGAGATTATGTGAAAAGAAATGATGATGGGGGAGAGCATAGGTATAGTGAAGCATAAAAGGGGTGATAGTGTGGGGATGTTGTGGAGGTATGGGGATAATAAGTAATAAGGGTTGGATGAATGGTGGTAAGAGGTAGGAGTGAAAAAAGAGGTAGGCTACTGTATAGTGGATAGAAGTTTGAATGTGGCGGTGGGAGGGAGAAGTGAGGGAGGACATGGAAGGAGGTGGGGGTTGTTTTAGACAGCTGTTTTCACTTCAGTCTAGTAAATGTGTGAAGGCGCCTGCAGGAGTACGTTGATGATGCCTGTCTGCCTGCGTGAAAATGTGTAGTGTAGAGCGCTTGTGGGAGTGTGTGTGTGTGTGTGTGTTATGTGCCTGAGGGAGTGTGTGTGTTCATTGCTGGAGGGACGGAGTGAGTGAGTGAGTATAGCAAAATGCCTGGGGGCTTGTGTGTGTGGTTGCTGTCTTGAGGAAGTAGTGGTAAGGGGGGAAGAGAGAGAGCAGGGAGAAGGGGATTGGTGACTTATGGAGGATTGTGAGAGGTATACAGGAGAGGGAGGGCATTGCTGACTATAATGGGGGAGAGGGATTGTGAGAGTTGGTTGGGGATTGTGTTAGGGACGAGTGATTTTTGTGATTGTGACTTAATTAAGAATTGGATTGTGAGAGGTAGAAGAGATGAGTGTATTAGAGTGACTTATGTAAATAGGGAGTGGAAGCAGAAGGGGTGTTGGTGACTCAGAGATAATGGGAGGGGTAGTGAGTGAGTGACTTGCTTGTGAGTAGATGGGAGTGGTGAGTGTGAGTGAGTGAGGGAGTGTCAGTGGTTAGTGGGAGTGGTGAGTGTCAGGGAGTGTCAGTGGTTAGTGGAGGTTGTAAAGGGCAGCTTGAGGAAGGGTCAGTGTGGTTAGTTTGGTGAGGAAGTGGGGGTGAATGAGAATTGTGGTTAGAAGTGGTGGTGCAAAAGATAGACATGGACAGACTGTGGTGGGGTGTTGTGGAAGGAGTGTTGTAGTGATAGGGGTGAAGGAGAGTTGTAGGGACATGTTATATGGAGGAAGGAGAGTTGTAGGGACATGTTTTAGAGGAAGGAGAGTTGTAGGGACATGTTTTAGAGGAAGGAGAGTTGTAGGGACATGTTTTAGAGGAAGGAGAGTTGTAGGGACATGTTATATGGAGTAAGGAGAGTTATAGGGACATTAATTAGAGTAAGGAGAGTTATAGGGACATTAATTAGAGTAAGGAGAGTTGTAGGGGCATAGAGAGGAAGGAGAGTTGTAGGGACCTGTTATGGAGAGTAAGGAGAGTTGTAAGAACATGTTAGAGAGAGGAAGGAGAGTTGTAGGGAATGTCATGTTAAATAGAAAAAAGGAGAGTTGTAGAGCAGCGTGGTAGGGGTAATTTAGAGTCAGTGGTTATGGTAATGAGGTGGAGTAGCCTAGTTTATATAGTTAGTTTGCGAGTTTTTTGGAGAGTTGGGTAAGGGTCTACGAGAGTATAGTGATAGAAGTAAAGGAGAGTGGTAGGGTATAGTGTGTGTGTGTGTCCTATAGTCAGTGGTTGTGGTAATGAGAGAGAAGGCCTATAGTTGGTTATATTCCTAGTTGTTTAGAGAGAGTTGTGAGAGGAGACGGGCAGTGGTGAAGGAGAGTGTTATTTGTTCTTGAAGATAACATTATCGACCCAAGAAAGTTGTGAGAGGTATCGGATGTGAAGCCGTGAGGGAGTGAGAGGAAGTGGAAAGTGAGAGTGGTAGGAGAGAGAGTTGGGGTGGGGGTGGGGGGGTACGCACAGGGTGAGAGAGAGAAGAGAGGGAGAGAGAGTGTGAGTGTGAGAGAGAGGAAGTGGAAAGTGATAGTATAGTATAGGAGAGGGGGTAGGCTACACGGAGTAAGAGAGAGAGCACGAATTACACCAGGAAAATGATTTAACCCTCCCCCCCCCCTCCTTCTCTCTTTCTCTTTCTTTCTTTCTTTCTCTGTGTGTTGATATGGAGAGTGAATGGGTGGATGGTGAGTAACAGAGTGGTGATTGACAGTGATTAAGTCATGTGGTTTAGAATGACTGACTGACGTTACTGTAACTGATAACACTGAACATGTAGCATAGCTTAATGTTGAGAGAGAGAGAGAGAGAGAGAGAGAGAGAGAGAGAGCGGACGGATGTGGTGAGTGAGAGTGAAGGGAGAGGAGAGGACAGAGGAGAGGGAGAGGGGACTGCCTGGTGTCTGTGGATAAATACAGCTGGTGTGTGTAAGGGTGTGGGCGCGACCCTTATGACATTATACACACATACTCTCTCTCTCTCTCTCTCTCTCTCTCTCTCTCTCTCTCTCTCTCTCTCACAGACAGACAGACAGACACACACGTCCTCTCTACATTTCTTTACACTCTCTCAGATACACACGTCCTCTCTACATTTCTTTACACACACTCTCTCTCTCTCTCTCTTTTATATACACACGTCCTCTCTACATTTCTTCACACACACACACACACCATCTCCCTCATATACACATACACGCACCCTCTTCTCGTCTTTACTTTGTACACACACACACACACACACACACTTTTTTCTTTTTGATCAACACATTCCTATCTTTTTCGTTTCTCGTCTTTGCTTTACGACATCCTTCCTCATACATTGCACATTCCTTTCTCTCCCCCCACCCTCCCCCCAATCCTCCTCACCGTCACGAGTAAAGTGCTAAGTTATGCATTTTGTCGGTACTAAAAGGCCTTCGTATGGATTCGAACCTGGTACGAGTATTATGGTGAGAAGAGAAGGAATGCGAGTCAGACCACTGTACCACGAAGAGCTGAATATATTATGTATACGAGATGAATATAATATAATTTTGGTTCGCGTGTGTATAGACATTCTCACTCGTCTGTGTGTGTGTTTGTTTGTATATTGCATTGGTATTCCTGTCCACTTTCTCATGTGGATTGTTTGTAAGCACAGAAACAGATTCATCAGATGGAATGGATTTATTTAATATGATTTAAGATTTTCACTGTTGTTGTGATTGTGATGGTTTTATTTCACTATTAATAACAATGAAACTGAAGTTATCTTTTTATAGAATTATGAACCTAATGTGTGTCATATAATATTTGGATTTTAAACTTTTGTTCTTATTCCCAGAGTTCTGGTTTAACTTTAGGAATGATTCCCACAAAACTCTTCGTGTATGTGACTCCGACGGGGACACGAACGAGCAGTGGGTAAAAATCCTTGGACTGTTTTGGCTGAATCGGCAAGCGTGAGGGTGGAAAGGTAGGGGACGAGGCTAGGGGGTTAGACACGGTGGAAGATCGTGGTGAAGCGAAGGAGGAAGGGATTGGAGGTGAAAATGAGCAGGGAAGGGTTGTAGGAGGGGAAGGGATTGGACGTGAAGGATTAGGAAGACCCTTTTTAGAGAGACGGTATGAGGTGGGTGGAGGAATGCCCCATGGGAGGAAGGTAAAGGAAAGGGGGTGGGTTGAGGAAGTCCCCCTGGGAGGTAGGTAAGGGAGGAGGTGCGCGCGCAAGTTCCCTGAGGCCGCGAGGTTCCCCCACATCACATGCCAGAGAGGAAGATCAGTGTCGCATGTGCCAGGAACGGGGAGGGATCGTCGCGTGCGGGTGTGGACTTCTACCGCAACTGGTGTGTGTTGGGTTGCCATTTGGTGACCACGAGGGACAGCGTTCTGGTGGGTGTCAAGGAGCTACTGGTGTGATCAGTACTTAGCTGTCGCCTATCACCCCAGCTGTCACCCGTTACACATACACACACCCTTACAACTCCGACCCCACCCCCCGTCCCGTGCTGACCACATTCATTCTCCTAGCACAGCCGCCGCTACCGCTGCTTCCCGTCCCCCGCCCACCCGAGCTGTCAAACCCCACAACCACACCCTCCTGCAGCCGTCAACACCACAACTTTGTCGTGACCGAGGTGGCAGTAGCAGCAACAAGCAGGAGAAGCGACATCTCAGAAGGGTGACATCATCAGCCTTGGACCTTACTCGCACCCCTGTCTGACTTGTTCGTGTTCCATTCTCCGAGGGTCCCTTGTTTGTTCTCCATCGCGACAGTAGTGCCTTATCTCTTTGGAGTCTTCAGTCATCTCTCCAGGAATCCATGACTCATCTTTGTTGATCCTATGAATCACTCTATGGGATGAGAAGTGAGGGCAGGAAACGTGCTGGTGCGAAGTGTTGTTGGTAGTAGTGTCGGGTGCATATGTACTGGTGGTGCTGGCTAAGGTCATGTTGCTCACTCACTCACAGTTGTTGTAGCACCAGACTTCTTACTCACTCACTCAACGCACTCACTCCAGTAATTTCCTCTCGCCTTCCCCTCTACTTCTTTTTACCGACGACAATTGCTAGCTGTCTCCGTCCCATCTACGTCCCGCCTGCTTGGCGTCCATGCAGGAATCAAAAATACTTCTTCAGTAAGTAAGGAATCTAACATAAATTAAAACACCTCCACCCACTGCTTGCTCAATATTGGAAAGTAAAAAGTAAAAATAATCAACTACAACTTCCCTTCACACTCTGCTTTCACGACTTGATCAGAAATACTCCGACCAATAAAAAAGTAAGCAATCAAACACAAATCAACTCCCCCTCCACGCCATGCTCGCTCGCCGTCCGGGAATCAAAAATACTCCAGCAGACAGGGAAACAAGTTAAAACCACCTACACCCATCTGACTTAAGCTAGCTGTGTGTCCGGGAATAAAAACAATACATACTCGGGAAACAAGTACAGACTGATTCTCCTCCGCCCCCTGCTAGCCAGACGTCCGGGTAACAGAAATACACCAACGCAGCAAGTAAACAAAGCATAATATCTACTACAAGTCTTCCTACCAAACCATCCCCCTAAAACCTTGATACACCCAAACAAGTCCCTCTCATCCCCTCGTCATGGATGAATCGACGGACACAACCAGCGGACCACTAATATCAGGTTGGTAAAGGAGTATACGAGACTGCTTTTTGTGTGTGGGCTTGTATGCATGTAATGGGGTAACCTCGTCAGTCCAGTAGTTCTATGAGAGCATGACTCCCAATTTAGACTACTACATCACTCCCATCTCCCACAAGGCCTTGTCAATCATTGTTGGTACGGTAGTTAAAAAGACAGAACGAACTTTCTCTCGTTCATAGTTAAAGCTATTTCAGAGTTGAGTGAAAACTGGAAAACTTGCGTCTTACCATCTTGCCCCCCTTATTTTTATGTTTACAACTATACATAGTAATCTTTCTAAATAACCAGTCATATAATATACACTATTTGCTATTTTTAAATAATTATATATGACATTATAGATAAGTGTTGTAAACAAGAACCTTCCTAGCATGTATAACGGGATCAACAGAGACTGACTACCACCAATTTTAAGTGAAGGTGATTGTATCTGTACAATGACTGCATGTACTGTGTAGAGAGTGGGAGGAAGCGAGTCACCCATGCACGCCAAGGTTAGCATAGACTAGCCAGTTACTAGCTACTATTTCGGTGCCAGCTTTTGTGTCGCCAGCTTTTGTGCCAACTGGGATAGATACTGAAACTGTACACACTCCCACTCCCTCGTATCTACTACAAACCTTCCTCTCAAGCTTCCAGTTACATCACAGTCTTTGAATTTACATATAATTATACGGTTGTTGATAGTACACTCATGAAGGTTGGGAAGTTACATAAGCCGGTACACCAAAGAGATATAATAAATGTAATGATATCGTGAAACCCAACTGGGATGTCAATTATTTTTATGCATGTATTATTATTATTATTAAAAATAGACCAGACACAAAACTGGGAGATAATACAAACATTCTATCAATCCGAGGACCCCAGCCTCATGAATCTAAGCCTTGTTATATTATCATTGCATTTTACTAAAGTTTTGTAATCAATTTGTACTGTCCATTGCTCGTATCGATTTGTTAATAAGGTTTACACACACATACAACTATATATATGTTGATAAAGGTTATAGTGTGAGTGAGGAGTGAGTGGATGTGTGGTGAGCGTGAATGAGGAGTGAGTGAATGTGTCGTGATCGTGAGTGAGGAGTGAGTGAATGTGTCGTGATCGTGAGTGAGGAGTGAGTGGATGTGTCGTGATCGTGAGTGACACTGATGGTGACCGTGACAGTGTTCGGCGTGACTGGTGGTGAGAGTAAGGATAATGATTGTCGTTGGGGAGTGGCAGGGGGTTGGTGACAGTGAAGGATTTTATATGGCAGTGATTGGGAGAGTGATTAGGACCTATAGACTGATGTAAACTGGGTAAGATTAGACTGATGTTGACTAGCCTATGATATTATAGAAGTTATTGCCTGGCTGTGATAGTGCAAAATAGTAGATAGATAGTTCAGCGGGAAGTGAGTGCTAAAGTAGAAGGGACAACAAGGCAGTGACATAATTAGAATACAAATGATGTGACAGTGAGTGACTAAGTGGGAAGTGACAGGGTAATTACTGGCGGTGTGAGTGAGGATAATAACAACAGTAGGTATGGAGGAGGATGGCTGGTGACATTGTGGGAGCGGTGACAAGGGTTGCGGAAGTGACAGGGTGGTTACCAAACTAAAAATACTGGGGTGTAATGAGTGAACATGCACAGGAAGAAGATGACTAAAGGTACATACAAGTGGAGGGATTGACAAAATGGAGTCAACTTGCAGGATGAAGAAGATTTCGTCATTCCTGTTGCTCAATCTCTTAAGCTGGATCAACAATTATATTTTTTAAGCCTCAGGGGATGGAGGACTTGTTATGTATTATAATTATTTCACTTTTTTATATAATATTTACTCCCGGAATGATATTGAAGTAGCCCCCAGTCATGATATTCTAAGGAGGTAACGTAGATCAATAGTATGATGTCAGTGGTATTAGGTATGTCTGGGTATGGTTTGGTTATGCTGACTCGATGTTGTGTTGTGTTGGTATGGTATTGTTGATGGATACGATGATGATGGTCAGGGCAAAGTGTTGTCTACTGTTAAGTTGTTGACAAAAGAGGAGCTGACTGTGATGGTGACCTAATGATGATGATGATGGTGGTGGTGGTGGAATCAACGATGACATCACTGCTAAGACTCGTCAATACCAAGTCATGTTGTTGTTGTTGACAGTGGAATGGATAGTCTGGTATGTATACAAGGCTGAGGGTTGTGTCGGTGGTGGGTATAATGACTGTTGGGTACCTACTGTACTGACAGGATGGTATCAAGGTCAGAAGGTTGATTTTGTTGACAGGAGAGGTGGCTGAGTATGATGATGCATGTGTTGAGATTTTAATATAGGAGACGAGGTAGAGTGGCGTGTCGTAGAATAAATACATTAATGACTTGGGTATACAGTACAGTAGCAAGGAAGGATAAGTGTTACCAGTTAGGATGCTTATTTATTCCATTATTTACTTAGAAGTGTGTGGGTGTCATGACGAGACACTCATTATGCATTTGTGTAGGTTGTGATGAGCTTGCTAATTTGGTAGAATCGAAGTGGTGTGATGTGATGCTCGTGGTGTGGTGTTGATGGTTGATAGTGGTGTGGTGTTGATGGTTGGTAGTGGTGTTGGGGGTTGGTAGTGTGATGTTGTGATGGTATATAGTGAGGGTTAAGTGTGACATGGAAGGAGAACAAGACTTGATATGAGTGTGACAGTGAATGAGATGTGCGTGTGTAGTGGTGGAGGACACTATATTTATTTACATTATGATGATCTGCTGACAAACGTGCCTGAGCCAGAGAGAAGCAACAGTAATGGTGGTAATAGTAGTAGTAGTGGCGGTGGTGTTGGACAGTGGGAGGGTGTGAGAGTGAAAGGGAGAGAGAGTGGGAGAGGGAGGCAGCTGACAGTAGCGTATGAGGAAGTGGGGGGGGGGGGGAGATTAAGGGTACGTCGGTAGAGAGCACAGGGGAAGGGAGAGAGAGACAGTATGGTGGGGAAGGGAGAGGCGATTGTAAGAGAAGGGGAGGGGAGAGGGACAATAATTGGGGTTAGAAGGGGGGGTTGTTGTAGTAAGGGGAAGAGAGGGACAAAATTTAGGGGGTAGAGGATGGGTTGGTGTAAAAGGAGGGGAGAGGATAATAAATGGGGGGTAGAGGGGGAGAGGTTGTAGTAAGGGAAGGAGAGGAGAGACAATGATTAGGGATAGGGGGGTTGTAGTAACGGGAGGGGAGGAAGGAAGGTAGGAACGATAATGTGAGAAAAGTAGGGTAAAGGGAGGATATGGGAGTGAAGGTTAGATATTACGAACCGACAGTAGGGGACGAGAGGAAGGACGTGCCGGCAGTAGTAAGATTAGGGAGCAGAGGGATAGATAAAGGGTGGTAGGAGGGACATGGACAAAGGGTTGGAAGGTTTTGTATAATAGTGTTAGGGACCAGAGAGGGGGTAAGAGAAGTATAAAAGGCTGCGATAGTTGAAACCAGCTAGGGAAGTGAAAGAAATGGAGGATATGTACTGGGGAATAAAATGATAAAATAATGGGATGTAAAGTTAATAGAACAATAATAAAGGAATGTAGAATAAAGTAATGTGGTTGTATAGTGAATAGAACGATGATAAAGGATAGCAACATAAAGTATTGGGGTTGTATAGTGAATAATACGATAATGATGGAATGCAGAATAAAATAATGTGGTTTTATAATGAATAGAAGGCTAGTAAATGATAGCAAAATAAAGTAATGGGTTGTATTATGAATAGAACGATAGTATATGATAGCAGAATTAAGTAATGGGGTGACATTTTGCGACAGGGAGGGATAGAAAGTGAAGAAAGACGACCACGACAAATTAGAGAGACACTTTTACACCTGCATCTTAAAATAAGTTATGGACGTGTAAAATTAGTGCAAGGTAAAAGGGTAGGAAAAATACGCAAGATGTAGGGTGTGTAAGCTAATGGTAGGTAGTGGTAGGCAGTGGTGGTAGTAGTGGGCAAAGGGGGACAGGGAGGGTATAAAAGAGGAGAGTGACAGTTGGGGGGTGCTGGGTGGGGGAGGGGTACACGAGAGGCTCAGTCACGTGACGTATGGTAGGGCGTGTTTTCAGAGGAAGGGAAGGGGATGGTGGGAGAGGGTGGGACAAGTTTAGAGTAGCCTATGGGGGTGGTGTTGGTGATGGTGATGGGGGTCTGAATGGAAGGGAGGGAAGGGTATAGTAGAGAGAGGCTCACGTGGGAACCGGGAAGCATAGTGTAGTGTAGTTATTATAGTAGTGTGAAAGTCTCGTAGGTACAGTATGTTGGTGTGGAAAGGAAGGAAGGAAAGGATTAGATTAGAATAGAGGAGATTGTAACTTCAGTGAAAAAAAGAGTGTGTGTGTAGAGTTAGAATGATGGAAAAGAAAAAATATAGGGAGATAGAATGACAGGGAATGAAGTAGG
>JAWZYT010001053.1:0-2500 GCA_034508575.1 Petrolisthes manimaculis | reverse complement strand
GAGGAGCAGGAGGGAGAGGAGGAGCAGGAGGAGGTGGAGGAAGCCTTATCTTTACCGACCCACCTACCTCATTGGACCTGACCTTGGCTGCCTAGACTCACTGACTTGACTTGACTGACTGACATTTTCGGTCTTGGCTGATGCACACGTGTATACTTTTGTCATCTACCTTCCCAATTTTGACACAAGGTCTATGTTTATATACTTGGCCCGAAGGAAGAATAATATAGCTTTGTATCTTATATAGTTTGGTCTAATGTTTATGTAAAAATATAGTGAATGATGGTGTGTTAAAATGTTGTTTATGAATAAGTAGTGTGTTGTGGCCCGTTTATATCAAAAGGTAGTTAGTAATCGTTCGTATTGTTTGAGTTTTTGTATCTTATTGTGTTAACTTGTGTGATTTACCTTCCCAATTTTGACTCAAGCTTTATGTTTATGTATATTTAGTGCTTTATGGCCCGTCATCTCTCATTAGGCTGGAATTATTCACATGTCTGAGTTTTGAGTATAAACGAGTCAGTTATTATTGGCAGAACTTTTTATTTACTAGCAAAATATATAACCAACATAAGGTATTCGAATACTGTGTGACGTACTGTACAATCAATAACTTTATTCACTAGTAAACTATATAACCAACATAAGGTATTCGGATAATGTGTGACGTACTGTGAAATCAATAACTTTATTCACTAGTAAAATATATAACCAACATAAGGTATTCGGATAATGTGTGACGTACTGAACAATCAATAACTTCCTTGTATTGTTCTATCTTCATTGATGTTTTAGATGACCTTTATATATGTCTGGTTAACACCGGCTTCTTCTCAGTAAGGCTCACTCACACTGGCTTCACGATGTTACTCTGACCCAGTTAACTTAAGGACCCTGTGATCGTGTATAAAATTGGAGACTTCTGATTCCTCCTGACCATGCCACGAAACAAACTCCTTCCTTATAGGTGGTGTTTCGTGGTAATATTTGAAGGACTAATTTTTCTCCAACATTTAGACTACATCACAGGATCCCTTTTAAGGAGGTAATAAATACACTTTTGGTAAAATAGAGAGTCATGATTCCTCCAAACTATGCCAGAAAACAGATCCGGTTGAACAAAAATAATGCTCTCCTGTTGCTTGGAAGAGTGTGGAGGAATCATCAGTATATATAGCCTTCCAGATTTATACCAACATTGCAACAACACACCCTTAAGGTTTCACTATTATTATCATCCTCAGTCACCCCGTCCTACCTCCTACTTTCACCATCTATCTTGTTTATATTCCTCTTGTCCTGGATTCTGTTTATACTGGAATAATTATCGACTCACTCAAGATTATCACTTAATATTTTAAAGTTAGTGTATTTCCACACGAGTAGAAAAACTATAATCACCATTTAGTTTAGATACAGTGGATGGAAAAAAACCTTTGAATTGAACATCATCATAATAAAACTAACAATAATATGTGTTTGTGAATAAGTAGTTGTTCACATATAGGTATTCTGATTGACGAGAGAGAGAGAGAGAGAGAGAGAGGAGAGAGAGAGAGAGAGAGAGAGAGAGAGAGAGAGAGAGAGAGAGAGAGAGAGAGAGAGAGAGAGAGAGAGAGTGAGAGGGAGGGAGTGAGTGAGGGAGTGAGTGAGAGAAAGAGAGAGTGAGAGAGAGAGAGAGTGTGTGTGTGTGTGTTGGGCTAATGTGGTCTTGTAACTCTTGTTTGTACCTCACCAGCTCTCCTTTAATTTGTCTTGCCTTCAATAATGCCATCAAGTTCAGAGTTTGCTGCCACTCTGGTTTCTCCTTGATACAATTATACTATACCGGTACCATGTCAGGTCTTCAATCTCTCTTGTTCTCTCTCTCTCTCACTATTTATTACTCTGATCAAACGTATTTTTGGTTGCTTTCATCCAAGGGTACTTAGTTTATTTCTCTCTCTCTCTCTCTCTCTCGTTCTCTCGCTCTCTCGCTCTCTCTCTCTCGCTCTCTCTCTCTCGCTCTCTCGCTCTCTCGCTCTCTCGCTCTCTCTCTCGTCGCTCTCTCTCGCTCTCTCGCTCTCTCTCTCTCTCTCTCTCTCTCTCTCTCTCTCTCTCTCTCTCTCTCTCTCTCTCTATCTCTATCTCTCTCTCTCTCTCTCTCTCTCTCTCTCTCTCTCTCAAACACACACACACACACACAGGTATACACTAAATACAAATCTTACCTGGGAAACTAATCTACTGTCCACTATCTTACCCCCATCCATCCATCCATTCATTATCATACCCCCATCTGTCTATCCATAGGTTGACTGTCTTTCTCTTGAAGGTCGCTACGCTATATCTTGATCTGACACTGACCTTGACCCGGCTGGTTTTATTATCTTTGCCTCGAGACAGATATCACTCTCCTCCTCCTCCTCTTTCCCCCGCATTCCCCCCCCCCCCCTACCATTCCTCCCCGGGGGCATACGACTAAGTTTCACCTCGTTATGTTTCATGCTATTTATGTTCG
>JAWZYT010001052.1:25000-32894 GCA_034508575.1 Petrolisthes manimaculis | reverse complement strand
TATATTGGTTTTCTTTGTACAGTACATGTGTGTTGTGTGTGTGTGTGTGTGTGTGTGTGTGTGTGTTCCGATGAGTCAGTATATTGTATGTCAATGTTTTGACAACCTTATTATTCAACCTCTGTCAGTAATTTCAATAAACCGTCTATTATTACTCTATTATGACATCCACCCCCCTGGCCTCCTAAACACACACGAATAGTTTCAACACACACAGACAGATAGATAGATAGATAGATAGATACGTTATACACACACACACACACACACACAACCAATAAACCCACACACACATGCACAAACCAATAAACCCACACACACATACACAAACCAATAAACCCACACACACATACACAAACCAATAAACCCACACTTATACATTAATTAAAGAAAACTGCACATTACTCAAAAAATATAATTAGTCTGATCTTGATATCACTATTTGGAAACACAAAGAACGCCCTTGGATAGTCTGTTTTATTATTTGTGATTTTTGGGGAAGGGAGACAAAAAGGGAGGGGAAGGGGGAGGAGAAGAGGGAGGGGAGAGGAGGGAATGGGGAGTAGAGGGGGTAACAGGGAGTGGGATGGGAAGGAGAGGGAGTGGGATGGGAAGAGGGAGAAATGAATGGGGAGGGGAGTGGGGAAAAAGGAGTTGGGTAGGAACGGAGACTGGGATTGGATGGGGGAAAAGAGAGAGAGAGGGGGGGGGGGGCGGTAGGGGAGGGAAGACGAGACGAATGAGGTGTGAAGGAAGGTGAACTGGGACATCTTCACTACCTGTTTCCTGCAACTATTTTTTAATATATATTCTTCTGTGTGGAATTATCTTACAGTATAATAATTATCCTTTTATCCTTCACCGCTAAATGTTCATTAACTTTAAATAGCTTAATATGTGTGTGTGTGTGTGTGTGTGTGTGTGTGTGTGTGTGTGGTGTGTGTGTGTGTGTGTGTATATGTGTGTGTGTTTCTGTGTGTGCGTGCGTGTGTGTGTGTGTGTGTCCAGGATGTTGACTTGAGGCTGTTCTTTTCAAACCAGTTCCTCACCTGTTCTGTTCTTTTTCCTGATGTCAAAAGAAAGAACAGACTGACAGGCTTAAGAGGAAGAAAAATATTGCCCCCCCCCCGGAAAGATAAACAACAATGACTCTACTTTAAAATCTTCAATAAGTTTAAAAGATCAATTTGTAAACCCTAACAAAGGAAAATGACTGAAAACCTGAGGGATGGTAACTGTGTATAGAGATGAAGAGAGGTTGTTGTATGTGTATGTTTCTGTGTGGGTGTGGAATGGTTGTGTGTGTGTTTATGTGTGGGTGTGTGGAATGGTTGTGTGTGTGTTTATGTGTGTGTGGAAGGGTTGTGTAATAATAATAATAATAATAATAATGTGTGCGTGTGGAAGGGTTGTATGTATGTATGTCCGTGTGTGGAAATTTTTTTGAGAGGCTGATGACACAAAGGAAGGAAGAAAGGGCTGGGGTTACATTTACGAACATTTACAGTATACATGGATATTATTATTTTACACGAGTATAACTGCATACACACATACACTACATTTACACACCAGCACATGCACAGGTTTTTATACTTATCGATTCTGTGTACCTCACTCGGCTCACACCTTCACCTACCTGTAAAGGAGACAAAATGTTAGATAGTGAAAACCAAGGAAATAATAATAATAATAATCTCTACCCTGCACCATCAATTAAATAATAATAAATAATAATAATAATAATAAATAATAATAATAATAATAATAATCCCTACCCTGCACCATCAATTAAATAATAATAATAATAATAATAATAATAATAATAATAATCTCTACCCTGCACACTAATTAAATAATAATAATAATAATAATAATAACCCCTACTCTGTCCCACCATCTTCATACACACACCACCTCCCCCATCATCATCACCATCACCCACAACACCATCCACCACCATCTTCATCCTCCTCCACCCCCTTCACCCCCTCCACCCCCATCACAACCTTCCCAGTGTCCTCCTTCAAGTACTAAACCAACACTGAAGTTCAAAGGACCAGAGAAAAAAAAACAAGAAAAACGGGGAAATTCTAGGATAGTTTTGTTAATTTTCTCATTCGACTTTTTAAGGGGGTGCGGAAATAGGGGGACAGGCTTGGGGGGGGGTTAGGGGGTTTTGGTGGGACCAGGAGTAGGGGGACAGGCTTGGGAGGGGATTAGGGGTTTGTGGGAATAGAGGACAGGCTTTCTACCCACCCCAAGCCTGTCCCCCTATTCCCACACACCCCCAGTCCCCCCCCCAAGCCTGTCCCCTACTCCACTCCCTCTTAAAGCGTCCTGCCTGATTCCTCCAAAATTATGCCAGGAAACAGGAAAATATTAATAAAAACAAAAATGGTGGTGTTGAGTTGGTTGGAATGGTTTGGGGCCCCAGTATGCTGTAAGTTACTCCAGATTTACCAACACACGGACGGTACCGGTGTACTTCCCCCTTAAATTGAACAAGATAAAAAGATTTGTAAGGGTTGATTCTTTTATACTTCTGATCATTGTTTTATATTTTGATTCTTTTATTCTTCTATTATTCTTTTCAACGTCTGGATAAAACTCCCAACCCTTTCCCTCCTTCCAGTTTTACGTATTTGTCTTTTCATTTCAGTCTATTCTGGAAAATCTTGAGTTTCAACAATTGCTATTGTTTATTCGTGTTACAAATAATGAGGGAAAATGTATTTAATGTTTGGTCTTTCGTCTCATTTGTTTAATTTTTTTAAGTTTAAGATATTCGGAACAAATTTCCTTATACGAATTCTTTTAGTTTCTATGTGAGTGGAAAGTGACGTGTTGGTGGCTGTCAACGCAATGAATAATTATACTGGAGACAATGCTAATACAAATGATAATATGGACACTAATATCACGAGGGTTTGATAGACAGAACAGAGGTAATCTTGGAGGATAAATAAAAAAAATAAAAGGTCACCACAATGAATAAGTATACTGGAGACAATGTTAATACTAATGATAATATGGACATTAATATCACGAGGGTTTGATAGACAGAACAGAGGTAATCTTGGAGGATAAATAACTAACTAAAAGGTCACAAAGGTCAGTGTAAGGACATCCAGGACATGTAGAGTTCAAGGCAGGACACGAGAGACAGAGGGCAGGGAAGGGCACAGTGAGCGTAGGGCAAGGAAGGACACGATATGACAGGGCAAAAGAAAAAGGAGATTTGAGCATGACAGGGCAGGAGAGAGTAGGAAAGAAGCCAGCAGCTGAGAGGATTGGGAGAGAGGACAAGGAAGGACAAGGAAGGACACGGCATGACAGAGCAACGAAGAATAGGAAACAAACTTAGTTCAGGGTATGCATGACAGAATACTGGGAAAACTTTATAAGGCATTAGGACAGTCAAATATGCAGTGTGAATTAATCTATGTCATGGAAGAATGGTTGAGAGAGGATTAAAATTGACGAACTGAGGAGGTGGAAGATAGGAAAAGAAAAGGAGGGATGGGACAGTGAGGGAGGGAGATAGGAATAATAGGAAAGAAGGAACTGTGTGTGTGCATGAAAGATATAGGAGTAATAGGAAAAAAGAGGCTGTGGACGTGCAAGACAGAGAAGGAAGAAAGGAAGGAATGGAGGAATGGAGTGAAGTGATGCTAGATAAGAAGGAAGGAAGGAATAGACTGAGATGATGCTAGACAAGAAGGAAGGAAGGAATGGAGGAATGGAGTGAGGGGATGCTAGACAGGAATGAAAGGAAGGAAGGAAGGCACTACATTTCACTTCCACTTTATTCCTAGTATATTTATGGTCTATTGTGGCTACTGAATTGTGGCATTGTATTCAAGGAAGCTGGTTATTAATAGAGCTATATAGGCAACATCAATAACCCTTAGATTAATTACACTACAGAGAGAGAGAGAGAGAGAGGTGGGTGAGAGAAATACAGTGGCCTTTGTATCTCTCTCTCTCTCTCTCTCTCTCTCTCTCTCTCTCTCTCTCTCTCTCTCTCTCTCTCTCTCTCTCTCTCTCTCTCTCTCTCTCTCTCTCTCTCTCTCTCTTTTTTTTTTTTCTTTTTTTTAATGTATGTGTGTGCATGTGTCGGGTAATCCCCTCACGGTCATCACCCCTTCCCCCCCCATCCGCCCCCGACACTGCCTGGAATCCCCCCACTTCCTCACGTCTGTAACACAAGTGGCCTGTACCCCCCTCCCCCCGTGTGTGTGTGTGTATGTATGTATGTATGTCTCTCTCTCTCTCTCTCTCTCTCTCTCTCTCAGTCTCTCTATCTGTCTCTCTCTCTCTCTGTGTCTCTCTCTCTCTCTCTGTCTCTCTCTCTCTCTCAACTCGTCTCCTACACGTATCTTTCTTCACTCTTGCCTCCCCTCTTATTAATATTCCCAGAGAATTTCCCCTCTGATGTCACTTCCTCCTCTCCCCTCCCACCACCACACCTTCTCTCCCTCACTATTATTTCCTTCCCTATTCATTAAATAGTTACTTTGTTTATATACACATTAGTTGAGAGAGAGAGAAAGAGAGAAAGAGAGAGAAAGAGAAAAAAAGAGAGAGAGAGATAGAGAGAGAGAGAGAATGTGTGTGTGTGTGTGTGAGTGTGTGTTTACTGCATGGGAATCCTACAGAGAAAAATTATATTATTCCCAATTCCTAAATTTTGTATTGTTTTCTTAATGTCCATAATAACAAGAATTTGGTGTTAATGAAAAAGAAAAAAAGAAAATACAACAATGAGAATAATTTTATGGATGCATTAAAAATTTTGTATGCCTCCACGTATATGATTATTCACTGATGATGATGTATATGTGTGTGTTTCTTGGCAATAGTTTGAAGGCATCAGTAGTCCTCCAATAAGTCCTTAGTAAATATTTCCCTTAAACTCATATTCCCTAAGTTAAGATATTTTCTGGAAAGGTTTCAATATTTCAGAGTTTTAATAAATATTTAAATTAAACTATATTTAAATATCCAATAAATTTAATCTGTCTGATGATCACTGAGACAAACACACTATCTCTCTCTCTCTCTCTCTCTCTCTCTCTCTCTCTCTCTCTCTCTCTCTCTCTCTCTCTCTCTCTCTCTGTCCTTCGTGTGGTTTGTGGTGCAATCGTCGTCCTCCTATAATAACACCAAACTACATCACTAATACATTACAGTTAAAATTCCCATGCATATGATCTTGAACTGACCTCTAGCGGGCGGTATAAACAGGTACAGGTGATTACAGGTTGATGCGACCACTTTATGTGACTATATACATACATACATACATACACATATAAATATCTACATACATACATACACATACATACATACACCTCCTTCCCATGCAGGTATACCAACACCTCCCTCGTCCCTCTCAAACCTGACCCCGTCTTCTTTTATCATTTGGTCGGGGGAGTTTTGGGGTTTTCCAAGCACCACAAGAAAGAGAGAAGGGTGGGAAGGGTGGGGAGGGAAAGTTCAGAGTAAGAGGAAGGGAGGGGAGAGGAGAGGGGGAAAAGGGAGAGGGGGAAAAGGGAGAGGGGGAAAAGGGAGAGAGGGAAAAGGGAGAGGGGAGGGGAAGAATAGTAGGGATGGATAGTTAGTAAAAGATGGAGAAAAGGGAGGGAATGTACGAAATGAAAGGAGGGGAAATGGAAAGAAAGTGAGAAAGGAGAGGTAGGCTAACCGAGAGAGGGAAGAACAAACAAGGAGTGGAGATGCAGAGGGAAGAAGGGAGGAAGGAAGTAAGGAAGGAAGTCTGTGGAGGGTGAGGGTGGGGAGTTGAGTTGGGGAGTAGAGGGGGACATTTAAGATAGGGGTGGAGGAGGGTAAAGTCACCTCTACCAATATGAAGTAGTACCTCTCTTTACATCTCTTCTCTATTGTGTATAATTATCTATTGAATCTCTACCTCCTCTTCCTGTTTCTTAATCGATCTTCTTCTCCCTCGTCCACTCCCTATCCTTATTCGCTTTTCCCTGCACTCTCGATTGTCTTCTCCCATAACTCTATCATCTATTCTCTTCTCCCCTCTCCTTTTCTTCCTTCATCATGACACTTTTCAGCTTCTCAATCTCAGCTTTTAATCATATTACAAACTACTACCAATTACAAAATAACTAGGCTACAACCTTTTGTCCTTGTGGTATACTTGTGGCCGGAAATGCTGGAAAGGTGGAGGGATAATATTATTCTTACCAAGACTACAACATTACAAACTCAAAGCCAACACACGTAAAAGTTGCTCTATAAACTGTGAAAACATTTTAATGACATGAATCACACACACACACACACACACATACACACACACACACACACACACACATACACACACACACACACACACACACATACACACGTGAATAAAAATAAATAAAATAATATCTGCAGTACTCAACAATTAACCCCTTGTATATAGTACTCACTAATTAAGTAACACTGAATATCGATAACCCATTCCTTTATGCCATTGTTTTGTAGTTGTCCTCGTCAAAGGTATAGAGTGTATTGTGTTGTATATACTGGTGTTGGTGATAAGAACAAGAACCACTGGTGAACCTTCTAACAAATGCAGCATCACAGTCACGATATGGTAATCTCATCTTATTCTCTCTCCCCCTCTCTGCCTCTCTCTCTCTCTCTCTCTCTCTCTCTCTCTCTCTCTCTCTCTCTCTCTCTCTCTCTCTCATTTTGTCTTTGCTTCTCTCTCTCTCATTTTATTTCACTTTCTCATTTTTATATTTCTCTCTGTCTGTCCCTCTCCACCCCCCCCCCCCCCCCCCTCTCTCTCTCTCTCTCTTTCTCTCTCTCCATCTCTCTCTCTCTCTCCCTCCCCCTCTCTCTCTCTTTCTCTCTCTCCCTCCCTTTATCTATCTATCTCCATCTCTCTTCTCTCCCTCTTTCTCTCTCTGGAATAGGAAATGTTTGTCCCACAGAATATTAGTAGGAAATGTTTGTCCCTCAGTATATTAGTTGTGTTTAGAGTTAGAGTGGCTTATCAACCAACCAACCAACCAGGCAGCCACTAACTACATTATAATCATTACCCTTTTCTTACTAATCCCCAGTATATTCTTTCATTACCTTGAAGAAAAAGAATAAGTGGATTAAATAATTATAGACCCTTTATTATCTGATAAGTCTCTCTCTAACTGTGAAACTCGTCAAGAATTATCGATATGAAGGAGGAGGAGTGTAAACAAAAAGTGGTAAGGTTATGGTGTGGAGTCGTGACATTAACTCCGTGTCATGTAGCAGACGACACGCGTTTGGGGAGGGGAGGGGAGGGGAGGGGAGGGGAGGAGAGGAGGGGAGGGTAGGGGAGGGAGGAGGGGAGAGCGGGAAGATAGAAAGGGGAGGGGGGAGATAGTAGGAGGGGGAGGGTAATAGGATGGATTAGAGAATGTGGCGTGCATGGGGTGGGGACAAAGGTGGAATAGAAGGGGTGGGGTGGGTGGGGTGGGGAAGGAAACTCTTTGTATATATTTCTAGAAGGTGAAGTGGGAGAGTGGGGGGTGGGGAGGGTTGGGGTGGGGGGGAGGGTAAGGGAGACAAGGTACCGTAGCGTGGGAGATGTCGTGATAATAATGTCTCCGCCGTATATGAATCAATGAGCTTGGGTTACTGTTGGTGTTTGTGTGTGTGTGTGTGTGTGTGTGTGTGTGTGTGTGTGTGTTTGTAGTGGTGGTGTTGGTGGTTGTGTGGTGTTGGTGGTTGTGTGGTGGTGGTGGTGGTGTTGGGAGGTGGTGGAGGATCGTAGTGATGGCGGTTGTGGCTGTGGTGTTGTAGGAATGATTAAGGATGGTGATAGTTATAGTGGTGGTGGTGGTAGAGGTTGTAGTGGTGATGGTGGTGGAGGTAGGAATAG
>JAWZYT010001052.1:0-20000 GCA_034508575.1 Petrolisthes manimaculis | reverse complement strand
GAGTGAGAAATTTATCACATGAATGTACCGAGTGATTTCTGGTGTTGGTGAAAATGTGAACTCCATTCTTTTCATTAGACTACAACATCCACCATTAAGTACAAGTAGCACACGTATCTTGCCTACCACAACATTAATAGGAAGACAAGGATTTGATCATAATTGCCGTGTGCTTTAGTTCACAGTCAGGGTAACTCGTACACACAAAAAATAAATAGATGGAGGAAATTGAGCCCCGATGCCTTCCTGTTATATATATACTTATCACCTTTACCCTTTCTTTACACCCCCCCACACCCCCTCCCTTCCTACTCACACACGCACACCCATGGATAATCAACTATTGTCATCACACATACATACACACACACAATGCAGTAATGGAAAAACTATTAAATCAAACACACACACACACACACACACACACACACACACACACACTCTCTCTCTCTCTTTCTCTCTCTCTCTCTCTCTCTCTCTCTCTCTCTCTCTCTCTCTCTCTCTCTCTCTCTCTCTCTCACACACACACACACACACACACACACACACATACAAGACAGGTGCATGATTAGGATAAAAAGGCATATAGTGATATATAAGACAAGGACATAAACAGGATAAATAAAAATAATAGGATGCTACTTTAGACATCACAGTAAAGGGTGTGTACAAAGCCCCTGCATCTCCAACGTGCCTGTGGATGAGTCTGGCTGGTTTGAGAATGTAGTGAAGAGGTAAACAAGCAACAAGTGTACACAAAGCAACCCTGAGTGAGTGAGCCTAGTGACAGAGTAAATACAGCAATGTGGTGTAAATGGTCAGTCAGTCAGTCAGTCAGTATGAGGTCATCACTGCATACCTATACCTACACCTTCCCTCCTCCTCTTCATCACTCTCACGTCCATTTGTCACATCACTATAACGTACAGTACCTCTAGTTTTTATCTCTTTTACCTCTACTTGTCATACCAATAATACCACTATCTTCTTGTCACACCACCACTACTACTACTACTACTACTATCATATCTTCACTTTCATTTGTTACACCACTACTACCCATTTTCCTTTCACCTCTACTTGTTACCACTACCACCACCACTACTATATATATATACTACATTTTTTTTCTTCACAATTTCCTTCTTCACTTCCATCACTATCTTTATTTTCTTCATCAACATCAGTCACTATACAATATCCAACTCTCACACATCCATCAGTTATTACTCCACAACTTTTGTCTACCTTCCTCACCACCACCACCACCACCAACACCAACACCCTTCCTCCTCCTCCACTTTCCACAACATCCACCCACAACATCCACTAAGAACCAGTTTATTCGTCCACCTCAACAGCTTTTTTCCACCATTGCTCCACATTCACTTACTTCCTTCCTCGTATGTACATTGTCCTTGTTGCCTCTTCTTTCCAATGTGTTCATGTATCGCCAGCAATCACTTCCTCTATGACAGTATAGGTACCCAACCCTTCCCTCCAGTCATGCCATGAGGCTGATCCACCCATTGCATGTTCAACATAAGATAAGGTGATACGTTCTGGACACACACACACACACACACACACGAGGGTGATAACGCACACATAAACATATATGCATATACTGGTGAACACACACACACACAGAGCCAAGGGTGATTACGCCCACACAAACACATATGTATATATTAGTGAACACACACATACACACACATGTATATACTAGTGAACACACACACACACACACATATGTATATACTAGTGAACACACACACATGTATATACTAGTGAACACACACACATGTATATACTAGTGCACACACACACACACACACACACATGTATATACTGGTACACAAACACACCCAAAGTATTATTATCATCACCCACCTCCACCTCCACCTCCACGACCCCTATACACATTGCCAAACCATTCGAGATCGATGGTAAAGAATAATACGACGGCCTCACTTTCACCATCACAATACCAGAAAAAGGGAACCCATTTATAATATCATACCCAAGAAAACTTTCCCTTCACCACACATTTTCTTCTCTATTATTATTATTATTTTTATTTTTTTGTAATTCTTCCATGTATCTCCTTCTCTTTCCCTTTATCGTTCTACCTATCGTCCTTCTTTATTATTTTATTTTCATTCTATCTTGTTTTCTCCTTCTCTTTCCCTTCATCATTCTAACTATCGTTCTTTCCGTCTGTGTCTCCGTCTGTGTGTCCTTCCTTCAAAGCCTATTATTATTATATTATTATTAAGTATTCTATTCTTCCTTCTCTTGCTCATAATTCCCTCTATCTGCTATACTTACTACCTTGTTTTATTTCCGTCTGTCTCATATTACATTATTTCCTCCTTCCCTCCTCCCCCACATTTCCTACTTCCCTCCTCCCCCACATTTCCTCCTTCCCTCCTTCCCCCACATTTCTCCTCTCTTCTCACGTTTCTCTTCCTTGTGTTTCTCTCACTTATCATTCCTTCCTTCCTTCCTTCCTTCCTGAGTGAGTGGCAAGGTATTCATAACGTTATATATATATAGTGCATAGGAGAGTCATTATCATACTGCATTCCTTGTGTGTTTGTGTGTTTGTGTGTGTGTGTGTGTGTGTGTGTGTGTGTGTGTTTGAAGGTCTCTTAAACCAATATTTCATTCTTTCCTTCATGCCTATCCATCTTTCCTTCATTATCTTTTTGCTTATTTGTCTTCCTTCTTCTTCTTCCCTACCACCTTCGTCTTTTTTCCTTCCTTCCTTTCTTTCTTTCACTTTCCTTCCATTCTTTTTCTTCTTCCAAATCGAACTGAATTTTTTTATACCTTCACATTTTTCCACTTTTCTTCATTTTTCACTGCAGTTGTGTGGCAATGAATTACATACCATAGATTTCTACTTCACCCCATTTTTTTGGCATTTCAATTGTGTGGTCACAAGTTTTTAATATATATATACATGTATATATATATTTTTACATTATAGTTTTGAGGTTGAAAATATATGAATAAATATATATTTTCATTTTTCTTTATTCTGTCATTTTAATTCTAGTTGTGAGGTTGAATATATATAATTTTGCATTCTAAATTTTCCTTTTTTTTCATTTTTGTTGTGAGGTTGAATATGTATCATTTTTTCATGTTTCCTTGAGTGGACAAAGGTACAACGGGACCCTTGTGGTGTTAGCAGCATTCACAACACACATCCGGGGTTCGAAACTCGGGGGGGGGGACGTGGGGGGGACGTGGGGGGGGGGGGGGTGAAGGAAGTGGGTGAATAAGTGGGTGGGTGGTCGGTGGGACATAGATTGGAAGTGTTGAAAAGAGAAAAGGTAGGAAGAGAACACACACACACACACACACACACACACACACACACACACACACACACACACACACACATACACACACAATAACAACCCTGGCTAGAGCTACCGGTGTTTATCACTACTCGTATTTCACCAAGTCACCTGATCTCTCCTGAGTCCCCACCCACCCCCTCCCTGCTCACCCCTGACCCCCATACTCCCTCACCCCTGACAACCCCTCACAGTCAGTCACTCACTCACTTTCTTTTGACTTGGTGATCCAAATGTATAGATACATATTCTACAGTATGGGATAAAATAATACTAAAAATAATACTTATAATACAAATACTAATAACACTAATACTAATACTAATACTACTAATACTACTAATACTAATACTAATAATAAAAATAGTAATGGTGATTGTGATGATGATGATAGTAGTAGTAGTAACAATATTTATAATATTAAAATTAATAATAGAAATAATAACAAAAACAATAATAATAATAACAAAAACAACAATAATAAGAATAACAAAAACAACAATAATAATAACAAAAACAACAAACCATAATAATAATAATCGTAATAATTGCATTTAATACTAATTACATTTAAGTGGATTGATATGTTCATGCCTGTGTTGATACATAAATACATCAACAAACAACAACACAAATCAACCAGAAGTGCCATAGCAACAACAACAACAATAACAACAACAACAACAACAACAGTATTCTTTAGCTCACAACCTTGCCCAGAGACAGAAAAAAATAATCTTAAATAAAACTCACAGGTCTGCTTTTGCTTGCTTGCTTGCTTGCTTCCTCACTGCCTTGCTTGCTTGCTTCCTTCCTTCCTCTCCGCCTTGCTTCCTTCCTTTCTTCCTCACTGCCTTGTTAGCTTGCTTGCTTGCTTCCTTTCTTCCTCACTGCCTTGTTAGCTTGCTTCTTTTTCTCCTCAATACTTTGTTTGCTTTCTTCCTTTCTTCCTCATTGCCTTGCTTGTTTGTTTCCTTCTCTCTTCACTACTCTGTTTGTTTGCTTGCTTCCTTCCTCACCGCCTTGCTTGCTTCCTTCCTTCCTCAATGTCTTGCTTGATTCCTTTCTCACTACCTTGCTTCCATCCTCACTACTTTGCTTGCCTGATTGCTTCCTTCCTTCCTCACTATATTGCTCTTTCCTTACTAACTTTACTTCCTTTCTTCCTCACTATACTATGCTTGCTTGCCTGCTTCCTAACTTCCTCACCACTTTACTTGCTTGCCTGTTTCCTTCCTCACTACTTCCTTCCTTCCTTACTCGCTGCCCCGCCCGTGGTGACTCAACACAAATAAATACTCCACACATCATCATACAAACATCAACCAAACGTTACCATATGTGGATGTGAAGGGAAACAACCACACCCTCTAGTATATACCATGACACCAAAACAAACAAACACATCAACAACAACAATTTACAAGTACCAACCGAGAATAGATATAGACGACGGCATAACCAACACCACCAACACTACCACAACTACCAACACCACAACTACCAACACTACCACTACTACCACCACCAATACCACCGTAAATATAACTATTTTACAAGCATTATTTATTTAATGTCTAGATTAAATTACGACGAAACTGAATAAAACATTGAAATAAACAAGACGTGAATATTGTAGTGGGATTTATTCCACTGATTTGTAAGCATTATTTATCAATCTCGATCAAATTAAAATGGGGCGGAAGTAAACCTCAGATATTAACAAGTATATATTAAAGATCACTTGCTAAAATAATATACACGAGGTCATTAAGGGGAGGGTATATATAGTTTTGGCATTTTTGGAGATAATGATTCCTCCAAACTATTCCAGGCAACAGGATACCATTATTTTTCTTCCTGTGGGTCTGTTTTCTGACAAACTTTGGAGGAATGAAGGTGCTCCAATCTATCAACAGTATACTTGACGTGGACGACTGACTGATTGACTCTATATAGCCTATACTATCTGCATGCAAGTTTTTGTTACTACGTTTCTTGTTGAATTCTCACTGTCCAGACTTATAGCTAGTACAGTATAGTGTTGGGGACGAGTCAGGCTGGTACTGGCAGGTATAGTAGAAAGTGTGTGTGTGTGAGTGTAAGTGTGTGTGAGTGTTTTGATATATCGTGCTTTGCTTCTGTTGTGTGTGTGTGTGTGTTCTGATATCTCCTGTTTTGCTTCTGTTTTGTTCTTTTCTGTTGTGTGTGTGTGTTATATCTCCTGCTTTACTTCTGTTGTGTTCTTTTCTGTTGTGTGTGTGTATATTCTGTTTTGCTTCTGTTCTTTTCTGTCGTGTGTGTGTGTGTGTGTGTGTGTGTGTATAGGATGTTGGGGAGAGGCACAAAACCACAAATCAACTCGACATGCAAATGACTGACTACATCTAATTTGCATATCTGGGGGTGGAAGGAAGGAAGGAAGGAAGGAAGAACCGAGAAAAGAAAACAATTAATCAGAAGAAAGGAAGAATGAACAAAAATCAACAATAACTAAAGAGAAACGGACGAGAAAAAAAAATAGAGAAAACACGAAACGAAAGAAAAGAAAAAAAGGAATGAGAAGTGGAGGGAGAGTTGACATAAAAAAAAAATATATACAGTATATATATAAACACCATAAAATATAAGAGGAGAGACTTACAGACAACAAAGGAGAAGGATGGATGGATGGAAGGAGTGAGAGTAGGATAGAGCAAGGACGGAGGGAGGATAGGAGAGGTAAAACGGAGGTGTGGTGGGAAAAAACAAGCCGGAAGAATCACGTACCAAATAACGAACGAAGGAACGAAATGGCAGGGATGCGATGGAGAGCAGAAACAAATATATAATAAAATGGAGAGACAAGGGAATGATGAAAGGATAAGACAGACAAAATACTAACAACAACAACAATAATAATAAAAATAATAATAATAATAATAATACCGTAATAATATAGATGATTTAAATAGACGGACAGAGAAAAAAAAGGAACAACTTAAAGAAGGAAGAGAAGGTGATAAAAAGAAGAAAATATTTGGAAGATGGAAGAAAAACAAAGACAGAGAGGAGAGAAAGAGAAGGGATAGAAAGATAGAGAGGAGAGAAAGAGAAGGGATAGAAAGATAGAGAGGATAGAAAGAGAAGGGATAGGAAGATAGAAGCTTGGAGAGGAAAATTTGGAAGCGAGGAGGAAGAGGAGGAGAGAAGGATGTAGATGAAAGGAAAGGAGGAGGAGGAGGAGGAGGAGGAGGAGGAGGAGGAGGAGGAGGGAGAGAGATAAATGGAGGGACAGTGAAGGTCAGTGAGTCTCAAGGCTATAAGTGTCAAGGTCTAGGATGAAGGAGTTACTCAGTTGTCACAATAGAACTCTACACACACACACACATATACACCTGTCACGCACGTACGCACACATCTGTCGCGCGCACACACACATACACTCACACACACCTGTCATGCACACACACACACCTGTCACGTACATACACACGTCAAGGGTTACTGAAATCAATTTTAGGGGATGCTGGGAAAGGTTGCATATTATAAATAAAACATAAATTACCCCAATTAAAGATGCTATATATAAAGGCATAAGGTTTGCACTACACAGCTCTTTGCTACATCACACACACACACACACACACACACACACACACACACACACACACACACACACAGTACCTTCATGCTCATATAATATATAATCTGAAATCCTGATCCTGAACATGAATTACCAGTACTCCTAAGTATAAAAGTCTGCTGAAATTCTGAACAATATTTTCACGTCCCCCTCCCAACCTATATAACTCTGAAGTCTCATCATATAACTCTGAAATCCTCAATACATTTAACACCAAAGTATAAAATATAAAAAGATAAAAATAACATAATATCATAGCACATAAAAAAAAATAACATAATATCATAGCACATAATAATAACATAATATCATAGCACATAATAATAACATAATATCATAGCACATAAAAATAACATAATATCATAGCACATAAAAACATAATATCATAGCACATTAAAAAAAATAACATAATATCATAGCACATAAAAATAACATAATATCATAGCACATTAAAAAAAATAACATAATATCATAGCACATAAAAATAACATAATATCATAGCACATAAAAATAAAATAATATCATAGCACATAAAAATAAAATAACACAGCAGGTAATAATATAAATGTCCACACTTTACCCAACACAGTTAACCTTTTAATGTAAACAAATCTACCGCCGACCACCGTGAGAAAACCATCGTCGTGTTCAGTTTACAGATGGTGACTATGTATTTTTTTTATTTTTTTTATGGGTTGACGATGTGAACTGACTGCTGCTAAAACAACAACAACAACAACAAACACAACAACCTGTCACAACACTTACTGTAATTAATCTCACAACTGTTGTATATTTTCCCACACCTGTCATACACACTCACACACACATGCACCTGTTAAACACACACACACACACACACACTTATCAAATACACACACACACGTAGTACAGTGAAGTGTCATAATAGTGCCAGGTTGAGTTCGGACCCTCTCCTTTGTCATGGAAAGTGTTTATGTAGTACAGTACTAAGGAAGTTGTTGTCATGCGACCTCACCACATCCTTCCTTCCTTGCCCACCCACCCAAACCCTCTCCATCACACACACGTTTGCATTCTCCCTCCCATTATACACACACACCCTCTTCCTCCCCCTCTCCTTCTCTCTCTCTCTCTCTCTCTGGGTAATAATTGGGCCCCTTCATGCACTACTTAAATCTTCTCTTCTCTTCTCAACATCGTCCTCATCTTCCTGTCATCTCTGTGTATTCTCATCTGTGTCATCTCTTGTCTTCTCATCTGTCATCTCTTGTCTTCTCACCTGTGTCATCTCTTGTCTTCTCTCCTCTTCCTTCCTTCTCTCTGTATTTTCTTTTTACCGACTTGATAATTATCTTCTAAGGAAACCAAGGCTGGAATTCTGTGGTTCCTTTGCATCTATTATTCCTTCACCACCATGATGGATGGATGCTGTCGTATTCAAGGAGACTTTTTAAATGAAAGATAATTATATATAGGGAACTCATATCAACATGCTTCCTCTAACATTAATTTTAAACATTTTTGTGAACCCCTTTAGGCAAATTCAACCTGGAATTGTCTTGTGTTGGAGAGAATACGAGGTGAGGAGGTCCACGCTAATATATACCATTTTATATATACCGGTACTAAATTACTCCTAGACACACACTCATAATAATTAAAGCCAGACAGATCACTTGTTTGGATCAGTATTTTTGTTTTGTTTTGTGCATTTGTATGACTATCTTCTTATTCTTCCACCTTTTATCTCATCTTTTTCTACCTCCCTAAGTTTCTCTCTTTCTTTCCTACCTTCCCGTGATCCCGCCTCCTTACAGTACGTCATCATTAGTAAGTTGCAACCCATAACCACATCCTCTGCTCCATGTCATGCCGATGGAGTCAAATACCCCTCTCTCTCTTACACACACACACACACACACACACACACACACACACACACACACACACACACACACACACACACACACACACACACACACCTCTTTCTCGTTCTCTCTCTCTCACATACACACACACACACACCTCTTTCTCGTTCTCTCTCTCACATACACACACACACACACCTCTTTCTCGTTCTCTCTCTCTCACATACATACATACACACACACACACACACTCTCTCTCTCTCACACACACACACACTCTCTCTCTCTCTCACACACACCTCTCTCTTTCTCGTTCTCTCTCTCTCACACACACACACTCTCTCTCTCTCTCTCACACACACCTCTCTCTTTCTCGTTCTCTCTCTCTCACACACTCACTCACTCTCAAACACAAACACACACAGAGCACCTCATTCCCACACCTGAAGCTAACCTTTCTCCATTGCGTCACAACACACACACAGTCAGTCAATCAGTCAATCATTAAGCCTAAGTAGATAATAATAACCCAAGTGATGACGTCATAGGGCAGAGCTACAAGTACGGTACATGTTTGGTGCGTCTGTCTGGTTTGGAGAGAGAGAGAGAGAGAGAGAGAGTGTGAATGTGTGTGGGTGTTGTGAGGTGTGGGGGTGGTGGGTGGTTTGAGGTATGTGTGTGTGTGTGGGTGGTTTGAGGTGTGTGTGTGTGTGTGTGTGTTGTGAGGTGTGTGTGTGTGGGTGGGTGGTTTGAGGTGTGTGTGTGTGTGTGTGTGTGTGTGTGTGTGTGTGTGTGTGTGTGTGTGTGTGTGTGTGTGTGCCTTTCATTGTATTCCTGTCATTACCCTCTTCTTATTAATTATTAGATTCCAATTTCCTCTCTTCATCCCCCTTACTTTTTTCTAAGCATCCCTTCCCTTCCTTTCAGTTTCCTCCCTTTCCTTTGTATTTCCAAATTCCTACCAACCTCCCCTCTACTTTCTGACTATCCTTCTCCCTTTCCTCTCCCTCCCTCCCACCCTGGCCAGCATCATTTTCTCTCCCTCCTTCTGACTATCTTTCTCCCTTTCCTCTCTAGTTAGCTCCCTTTCTCTCCCTCCCTCCCAGGCCTTTCTACCAACATCACTTTCACTCCCTCCTCCCCTCTCCCTCACTTTTCCTACCCCCTCTGGTTAGCTCCCTTTCTCTCCCCCCCCTCCCTCCCCTCCCCCCACAGTGAGTAGTAGGTGAAGGTCAGAGTGAGCTGGAAACACTGTGGACACGGTATGCAGGTTTTCTCTCCGCTCTGGCTACACTGACCACACAACTACCACAACTACCACACCCATGCAACCACAACTACCACACAATATCAACCCCCAACCCACCACCACCACCTTCCCTAACGTCCCATATAAAATAAATAATAAAATAATAATAAGTTGAAAATAATAATAAATTGGTTAGTGCATTTTTCAATTTAACATGATCAGCTTTCTACTTCTATCTTCTACCTTTCCTATATTCAGAGGGCTTATTTTCCTCTTTATTTATACCTTAAAAATTCTCCACTGGCGGCATATAATCATCCCAACAGTCATTCTGGTTTTCCTCCAAGTGTTATAAACATAATATAAAGTTGTATAGGTGCGAATATTAAGTGGCACCTGCTCTAACACACACACACACACACACACACACACACAAAGAAGCTACGATTCAAAGACAGAGGATGAAACATAGATAGTGTGTATGTATGTATGTGTATGTATGTGTGTATGTGTGTGTGTATAATGAGTTCATTACCCCATCCACTTTTACTCAATGTCAAAGCCTATAACATATAATTAGAGTCTTGATGTTGTGATGAGGTTGTTAAGGCTAATTACGTCAGCCTTAATGAGTGTTTTGGTGTAGTGGCTCGATGGGGTCAAGGATTATCTGCTCAGGTTGGCATTCTTTGTCATCAAGTTGGTAAATAATAGAATAATAATAAGTAGCAGTAATTGTTAATGATACCTACCATATACAAATTAATGTTTATGTATGTAACCCCCTCCTCCCCCGCCCCCCTTCACTCCATGCTTGCGAAACGTACACGCGTTAGTTTCACATATTGTTTCTGCGTCTCAATGATTGTTTATTAATAGTATAACCTTTAAATATCGGTCAGTGAGAACAGTTCTGCGCATTACCCTGACCGAGATTGTACCAGGCATCCTCATTTACTTTGTTTCAGTCACTTTGGCTGCCAAAGAAATAAACCGTTTATTATTATTATTATTATTATCACTACAAGCATCATCATCAACACCACCTCCACCAACAAGGTCACTCAAGATACAACAAACACATTTTAACCCCCTGCTGTCTCTCTCTCCCTCCTCCCTCCCTCCTCCATCCCCCTCTTCACTCTCCCTCCCTCCCTCCCTCTTCCATCCATTCTTCCTCCATCCCTCCCTTCCTTCTCTCCTACCCTCCACTATCCATCTAACCCCTCCCCCATCATTTTCCTCACATTCCCCCATCACTCATAACCTGACTCCTACCTATTATACAGTAGGTAACCAAATTATTCTTCCTTGTATCTCCCAGCCTCCCTTTTCTACCTGAGTCACATCTCCCATCTCTCCCTAACACACCCCTTACACTCCCCTTGGCACTCCTTCCCTTTATATTGGCAGATTTTTCTCTCCAATTCCTTACTGGCACCTGTTACACACACACACACACACTTTCATTCCTTCCACTCCTCCTTCCAGCCTTCCTTCACTCTTCTTCCCTCTCTCATCTGCTACACACCTTCACGCATCCCTCCCTCCCTCCCTTCCCCCATCACAACACCCCCTCCCCCATAACTACCATGTAAACACCTTCAGTAATCTTTAGCCTAAACGAATGGGAGCCTCCAGCCATTGTTCGAATCAGTGAGTGTGGCCCAAACTTCCTCTTCCTTTCACAGCCACTCAATCCACAAACACAAATATTTCTTCGTTGATTACACATGCCATTTGGATCACCATTTGAGAGGAGTTCGTGTGTGTGTGTGTGTGTGTGTGTGTGTGTGTGTGTGTGTGTGTGTGTGTGTGTGTGTGTGAACCCTGATAACGTGTGTGATGTTGAAGGCGTGAGTGATTAATACAATGCTATTCACACAATATAAACAATTATTTTTTACTTTTTCTTTGCAGATTTGTGACATTGGCGCGATGAAGTGTTGAATAAAGACACTACTACTACTACTACTACTACTACCACTACTACTACTACTACTACTACTACCACAACTACCAGCTACAAAAAACCATCGTTGTTTCTCGTGTTTGAACCTCTTCTCTACCTCAACCAATACTACCATTAAATATCTACCACTAATACAACTACCACAACCAATACTACCATTAAATATCTACCACTACTTCAACTACCACAACTAATACTATCGTTATATCCAACACAAATGCAACTACCACAACTAATACTACACGACCACATCAATCACTACCATCATACCTTAACCTTGCTAAAATAAATGTAGCACAACCACCACGACCATACAAGCTACTATAACTACCATACTTAATCAAAATACTACATTCACAAACCTTAATTAAATCCATCAGTATCAAACTTTTTCGTCACCACAACATCAAAATAATATTACATTACCAACTACATCGAAAAACTGAAAAAATAATAATCTTCAATAATTATCATCTTTAATAATATAACCACAACATAATCTATCACCACTACTAACCACAACACTTGTTATCACCACTAACAAGCACCCACAACAACAGTCATCACCACAAACACTCTCCCACAGTCATCACCACAAACCTAACCACTGTCCTCTTCACCACCACCACCACCACCACACAGTCCTAAACATTATCCTCTCTACCACCAAAACCACTACTACTATCCTCACTACCACAACCACAACCACAACCATGAGTGTCCAAGGTTCGAGACATACCAAGTACTACCATACTACCTAGTACATTATCAGTACCTTGGCGTAGTAGTAAGCAGACAGACAGACAGACAGACAGCAGGTACAGCAGCAGGGACCTGAAGCTGTAGAGGTTACCCTGAGTGTGTACCTGTCTGGTCTGGTCTGGTCAGTGTTATTGGTTGGTGTCAGCACGGCGTTGGTCTGTCAGCCTACTGTTTGGGTGTTGATTCTGTCAGTCTGAGGTGTCAGCTGGTATCCATCAATCTGTCTGTCAGCACCCATCGTCAGTGTCGTCAGTCTACGTCAGAGGTGTTTGTTTGTTTGTTTGTCAGCCTGTGTGGTCAGACTAAGTAAGTCATCAGGAAGAATATCGAACAAGAAGGGAAAAGTGACTCAAACAACGTAATATTCAGAAGAAAGAGAAAAGGGAGAAGTGACTCAAACAACGTAATATTGAGAAGAGAGAACACTTGAATAACTGAATATCCATCACTCGATCAAGAAGACGAACAGAATTGGGTGGAAGATAATGGTGGACAATCCCATCTACACACGCCGTGACGACTTCAGGGTGAGTGTCACTTATATATATACAGTAAATATCCCTTGTACAGTCACCACCCATAATAATAATAATAATAATAATAATAATAATAATAATAATAATAATAATAATAATAATAATAATAATAACAATAATAATAATAATAATAATAATAATAATAATAATAATAATAATAATAATAACAATAATAATAATAAGTATCCAGAGACACCCAATAATCTCGGGGCCTCGTAATGATTCCAAACTTTAACAACAAACAAGATCTGGATACTATTAATATGGCTCGTGATTGTACTCTAATGTTTTTTTTTTTTTTTTTTTTTTTTTTTTACGTTTTCTTAATTATTATTGTTAACTTATTTATGAATATTTATTATTTCTCCTTTTCCTTTTGATCAACACTACTGTACGCCTCTTAATCCCCATCTTTATCAAGCATCTTTTTTCTCTTTTATTTTGTCCATTTTATTATCTTCTACTTCATTGTTTTTCTTTTATCTTTAACTACACCTCCTCCTCCTCCTCCTCCTCTTTCGAAAACTCAGCACAAAGCGGTAAGTAAGTAGCCTTTATGTACTACTAATACTAATCTTCTAACTTTACAACACGCGTATGAAAACTGTACTTTCAATTTTTTTCTCCAACTATAACCCAAGTTCCCGTCTACAGTATATAAATTATAACCTAAATTTATGCTATGAGAAGGAAACTGTCTGTGCTGCCAATTAAGTGGGTGTACATGTGATATATCTTCCTTCCACATAATTCTTTCCTGAAAACACCTGAACCAATCCAACAGTCCAGTATCTGACCGTGAACACAATTACCTCAAAAAAAAAAAAAAAAAAAAAAAAAAATAATAATTGATTGATACACGGGTTGAGTCTATAGTAAGTGGTGATGGGAACAACTAATTTTTTTTTTTTTTGATTGATGGATATTAGGCGCCACAACATCGAGGTCCTATAGCGCCAGAAAAAGGTGATAGAGATGTGTGACAGTAAAATAACTAATGATTAATGACTTTATAACTCAGTGCTCATGGGAACTATTCATGAATATATTCGTTTTAGTAGTCAGTGCTTATGGGGATTATTAATGATTATACTCGGTTCAGTAGTCAGTCCTGAAGGAAAAATTAATTACTATAGCCTATACGTTATAGTAGTTAGTGTTAATGGGAAAAATTAATGATGACTATAATATCATTCAGTAGTCAGTATTGATGAGAAAAATAATTACTATATACATTTTATCAGTCAGTGTTGATGGAAAATAACAACATCTTCACTCGAGCAGGTCCACAAATAAACAGATTATATCATATTAATTGACGGTTGCACAACATGACACTTACTTCTCTCCACTTCCCTCACACACGACAACAAGACTTAGTATAATCCTCAACAGCTGCTACACTGTATAAATGACCAAACCACCTTCAAGTTCACTGACATCGTAAAGATCAACATGACAACGAACGGGAAAACCGAGGAGGCCAAATGTTACCTTACTTCACCACCAAGATCAGAGGAAAAACGGACAAGAAGACATGTTTCAGTACACGGTCCAAACATTTTCCATTCACAGTTGTTAACCTCGACGTGAGTTACGAGGAAGTTTGTTTACAGTTTTGAGGCTACCTATTGCTTTTGATACATTAGAGCACCTTGATTCCTCCAAAGTATGCCAGGAAACAGGACCAGAAGAACGAAAATAATGGTGGTCTGTCACCTGGAATACAGTACAGTAGTTTGGACGAATTAGGTACTCTAGAAAAACGAAAACAGTGAAACAAACCCAACAGTCCACATGTAAGTAATTAGAGGCCCTCGGTAACATCTAATATTTCTAAAACGCCCAAATAACAACAACAACAACACTAAACAACAACAACAACAACAAGTTACTCCCCCTACCCTGATACAGTCTTTAACCTATTATTCTATTTCACTTCCTCGTTCAATCCTCATAAAAAAACAACACAATAAAAGAGGTCAGTTTTTGTGGGGTACGTCGTCGTCTTACAATTTTCTTTTCCCGCCAAAACACGAACACTTATATTGGCGTCTGCCCCCTTCCCCCCCCCCCCAAGATTCGCCTACAGAAAAAAAAAAAACAATATATATATATATGTACAGTATACACACGACGACGACGAAGGTTATGTTTTTGTGCTGCCTGTATCTACTATATATATATATATATATATATATATATATATATATATATATATATATATATATATATATATATATATATATAGGAAAAAACATATAAAAAAGAAAATTAAATTAAAATCTACTACAAAACCAAAAATACAAAATAAAATAGAAATTAAATTAAAATCCACCAAACACAACATCAAAATAATAATAATAATAATAATAATAATAAAACAAAAGAAC
This sequence comes from Petrolisthes manimaculis, assembly GCA_034508575.1. Taxonomy (NCBI): domain Eukaryota; kingdom Metazoa; phylum Arthropoda; class Malacostraca; order Decapoda; family Porcellanidae; genus Petrolisthes; species Petrolisthes manimaculis. Next base: position 4,242 of record JAWZYT010001052.1, on the reverse strand, counting down.
ATCCAAAATAAGGAGACCTGAATGATTATGATGATGTTGATGGCGTTACATTTTGGTTTCATGGTGTTCTTCCCAGATATTCTCATCCTCTCTCATAATGACGAGGCAAAAATATATATACACACACACACATACATATATATATATATATATATATATATATATATATATATATATATATATATATAAATAGTGTGGCGTGACCCTGATGTTCTTCTATCTCGTTCTACAAAAAAAAAAAAAAAAAAAAAAAAAAATCAGGACACACAAACACACACACACACACACATACACACACACACACACACAGTAACCGTAAAGGACGCCCGAGTTCCTTGATCCGGTATAGAATTTAGCGAAAAACAAAAGGCACACTGACAATGACATTATATACTATTAACAAGAAAACTGATGAGAATAACAAGAAAATGGATGAGAATAACAACAAGAAAATGGATGAGAATAACAAATTCTTTGTTGAAGTATAACCGTGAATCTACTCCAAATTACTCTTGGGTTGGTGAATTGGAAGGTTTTGTATTCCTCCAAACTATGGCAGGAAACAGCTGATCCCCTATATTAGTTCCATTGAGGTTTTGAGAACGTCTGTTTCCTGACATGGTTAGGAGGAATCAGTAGCCATCCAATTTTCCAACGAGAGAGAGAGAGAGAGAGAGAGAGAGAAGAGAGAGAGAGAGAGAGAGAGAGAGAGAGAGAGAGAGAGAGAGAGAGAGAGAGAGAAGGTACTGGACTATATAATGTCTTTTTTTTTTTTGGTAAATCTGAGTGCTACTGATTCCTCCAAACTATGCCAGGAAACAAATCACTTAAGTGAATGTTATTACTTGGGGATCGATCAGTTTCGTGACATAGTTTGGAGGATTCATTTCACCCATATAGTCAGGGACGAAGAAAAGAAATATATATTAAAATAGTAGTTAATAATGATTCCTCCAAACTATATCAAGCAACAACCAGAACAAACACCATTATTTTTGTTCATCTGGTCCTGTTTCCTGGCATACTTTGGAGGAATCAAGGCACTCCAATGTACCAAAAGTATACCGTACTCTCCCTTTAATTAAGTCAGGTTCAGATCCGGTTTGTATCACTTACTTACTTACTTACTTACTTACTTACTTACTTACCTTGTCTATTTACACATCCAAATATTCAGATCAGACAATATTATATTATTCCCTGCATGAGTAAAATGTATTGACTCATTTAAGCGTCAACACAGCCCTGACCTCATCACACACCCATCACATCATTTTTATAATATATTTGTTACCAATGTACAGTCGTGGGCAAAATAAAGTGTTCGCTGTTCGTTTATTATTCTTATGTACAGTCGTGGGCAAAAGAGAGTGTTCGCTGTTCGTTTATTATTCTTATGTACAGTCGTGGGCAAAATAAAGTGTTCGCTGTTCGTTTATTATTCTTATGTACAGTCGTGGGCAAAATAGAGTGTTCGCTGTTCGTTTATTACTCTTATGTACAGTCGTGGGCAAAATAGAGTGTTCGCTGTTCGTTTATTACTCACTAAAACCGTAATATATTAGTACGTGTAAATAAAAACTGAAAAAAATAAGTAAAAAAAAAATTATAATTCACTAAACAAACTTAAAATCATACGGTATATATGAAACGAAACCGAACTGCTACTTTTCAACTTAACTGTAATTTCAGGGTTAAAGTGAAATAAATAAATAAATAAATAACACCCACAAAAAAAAAAAAAAAAAAAAAAAAAAAAAAAAAAAACACCCACACACACACAAAAAAAAAAAAAAAAAAAAAAAAAAAAAAAAAAAACATACGAATGAAACACATACTGGGCTCCAAACCTTTTCAAATTTAACGACCAGAACGAATTTTATTTCAACTGGAAGGGAAGGTCCGTTACATTTCAAAAAGGGGAGGCCGTTAACTTTTCAAAACTAGACCGTTACCTTTTAAAATGGGGGAGGGGGAGGGGGGAGGGGGGAGATGGCGGAAGAGGAAGAAGAGGAGGAGGAGGAGGAGGAGGAGGAGGAGGGAGATGTAGAGATAAAAGAACAAAGGAGGAATAAAGGAAAGAAGAGATAAAAACATACATGAATGAACAAAAAATGAAAAAAAAGTGGAAAACGAGAGAGAGAGAGAGAGAGAGAGAGAGAGAGAGAGAGAGAGAGAGAGAGAGAGAGAGAGAGAGAGAGAGAGAGATAACATGTTTACAAAAGTCATGCTGGTCATTTTGAATCTGGGGAAGATTGTACTACCCAGACGAATAATAATAATAATAAAAAATATATATAAATGAAGCCGAAATGAATAATAGAATAGAGAGATGATGGTGGTGAAGATAATGGAAGTGGAGTAGACTAACCTGGAACCTGGAAAAAGTCGTGAGAAAGAAATTGTGTGTGTGTGTGTGTGTGTGTGTGTGTGTGTGTGTGTGTGTGTGTGGAAGAGGAAGAGGAAGAATACAGCAAAATAACGAGGAACGGGAAGCCAAGTTCACCCATTACAAAATATATGAAAAAAAATGTATATATAATAAAAAAAAATCTTAAATGTATATATTATAATAACAACAAAAAAATGTTATATGTACAAATTGTGTGTACATGTATATCCTATGTATTTTCTACGCACATTTATAAAGACAATACATACAGATGGTTCCTTCTCATATCTATACAAGATTGATTAGTTAACAAAGTGATTATACTCTTAATAAAGGGATAATACACGATGGTCATATAGAGAGGATATCGAATACACCAAACTCTATCACACTAATAATAATAATAATAATAATAATAATAATAATAACAATAATAATAACAATAATAATAATAATAATAACAATAATAATAACAATAATAATAATAACAACAATAATAATAATAATAATTACAATAATAATAATAATAACAGTAATAATAATAAAACATTCAGTATTTCCTCTGTTTACAAGTAGTGGATAATTTTGTTTTGTGGCTCATGGGTGTATGCAAGGATATCCGTGGTGTTGTCGATGGTGTGGTACCGATACGATGGCTCTGTCGTGTGTCTATGGAGGCGTCGTACCGGTAATGTTCTTGCCTACCATCCTTAGTTCGATAATGGTTTTGTGGTGGTGATGTGTTGTTGTTGGTGTGTGTGTGTGTGTGTGTGTGTGTGTGTGTTTATCCCTTACATCTTGTCCTGCTTCCTGTCTTCCCCCTCCCCCTCCTTTCCTATATATATCAACCTCTATACATCATTCCTCATTCCTCACCCACACTACTACTCATTCCCTCATTCTTCTCTTCTCAATCATCCACCACCACTTCCTTCCTTTATCAACACCTCCCTCTCCTTCCACTTTCAAACATCCTTCCTCCATCACAACATTACCCTCCACGACCATCATCTTCCCTTACTCTCCAACATCCTCGACCACCCACCATCTCTCACTCTCCATCCCCAACCGCTCTCCAGAATTATATCATCCATCCATCCACCATCCTCACCAACTCTCCAACATTCACGACCACCCACCAACCTCTCTCTCACTCTTCATCCCCCACCATGCACTCTCCCCCACTCTCACTCTTCATCCCCCACCACTCTCCTCCACCATTCTCCAACATCCACAACCACCCACTACTCTCCTCCACCTCACCTTGGAACAGTTATAATGGAGGTAGTAGAGAGAGGTGGAGCATTGTTGGAGCATGACGAAGAGGGGTTGTGAGAGCGTGGGAGCGTGTATTATGGGTGTGGTGTTGGATACTGTAAATAGCGAGCATAGTGGGTGAAGCATAAGCAAGTGGTGTGTGTGTGTGTGTGTGTGTGTGTGTGTGTGTGTGGATATTGTGAAGGGAGCATATACCGTGAATGTGGACTGTGTGGATGATGTGGTGGAAACATATACTGTGGGTGAGGTGTGTTGTGGGTGTGTGTTGTGGTGGGAGGATAATACCGTGGGTGTGGGTGGTATAGGTGTTGTGGATGTTGTTAGTTAGTTAGGGGGTGAAGTTGGAAAGTATAAGGAAGAGTATATAATTATGTGAGAAGGAAGGAGTGAGTATGAGTGAGTGAGTGAGTGAGGGGAAGGAAGAATGTCACTGAAGGCTGCATGAAGAAAAACGGAAGGAGTGTGTGTGTGGATAAAACTATTGTAATGGAGAAAGATGTGCGAAAGTATTAAATTTAAGAGTGAGACTGAGTAAGTGAATTGAGGAGTGTAAGTGACGGTAAGTGTGGGAG
>JAWZYT010001051.1:7500-82477 GCA_034508575.1 Petrolisthes manimaculis | reverse complement strand
AGAGAGAGAGAGAGAGAGAGAGAAATAGAGAGATAGATAGAGAGAGAGATAGAGAGAGAGAGAGAGAGATAGAGAGAGAGATAGAGAAATAGATAGATAGATAGAGATAGAGATAGAGATAGAGATAGAGATAGAGAGAGAGAGAGAGAGAGAGAGAGAGAGAGAGAGAGAGGAAACGTGTATGCCAGTTAAGGTAAATAAACACATGCAGAAGAGAGGGAGGGGAGAGTTAAGGGAATGGGTATAGGAAACGTGCATGTAAGTTACGTAAACATACACACAGATGGGCACACTGTCATCAAACACTAAGAGATAATACATGGATATCCCTATACTTCCCTTCAGACTCAGTGCATGTGTTGTGAGTTGAAGAGAATATTGCATAGTGTTGTTGTAGGTTGAAGAGAATATTGCATAGTATTGTTGTGAGTTGAAGAGAATATTGCATAGTGTTGTTGTGAGTTGAAGAGAATATTGCATAGTGTTGTTGTGAGTTGAAGAGAATATTGTAAAGTTGTCTAGAGATAATTATACAAAGTGGTATATAATAGTTTACAAGTTTTCAGAGACGAACTATACTTGAATGAGTCGAAGAGCAAATTGTATAATGTGTGTGTGTGTGAACAGCGACAGTATGCATAGTTTCAGTGTGTGTGTAAGAATAGCTACAGTATGCGTAGCTTCAGAGTGTGTGTGTGTGTGTGTGTGTGTGTGTGTGTGGTGTGTGTGTGTGTGTGTGTGTGTGTGTGGTGTGAGGGAAGGGAGGAGTTGTTCACGTCAACCAAGGTACTGTTTTGTGTGTCTGTCTTGTCTGTCCACCTTCCTTCCTTCGCCTTGCAAGGGAAGGGAGGGGGCGGGGCGAGGCGAGGTGACAGCACTGTGAAATACTACGAGAGGAGGGAAGAGAAGAGGAGGGAAAAAGGAAGGAAGGAAAGGGGGAGGGTGATGGAAGGAGGAAGGAAAGAAAGGAGGAGTGGATGAATGAATGGATGGATGGAAGGAAGGAAGAAGGAAAGGAGGAAGTGGATGAAAGGAAGGAAGGAAAGGGGGATGGAAGGATGAAGGAAAGAAATAATAGAAAATGTGTGAGTGAAATAGGGAAAAAAACAAATAGGGAACAGAGGAAGGAGAAAGTGTGAGAGAGATATATACATCTACACAGAAAATACAATTACACATAACAAATTGCAAGACATGTGCACAAGAAATGATTACGAGGCTAGAAGAACACAGAACAGAACACTCAGAGAAGAGGAAGAACAGATGAACCAGACGGACGAGGGAACAGAACACACACACACACACACACTACTAGATAGATAAATAGACAGACAGACAGAAAACTTCATAGAAAAAGACAGACAGACAGAAAACTTCATAGAAAAAGACAGACAGACAGAAAACTAATAGAAAAAGACAGACAGACAGAAAACTTCATAGAAAAAGACAGACAGACAGATAAAAAGACAAACAGAGAGAGAGAGAGAGAGAGAGAGAGAGAGAGAGAGTAGTAAAACTGATAAGAGGAGAAGGGGGCTATACAGAAAGCCACACTCGGGCCTCAAGACAGATGAGAAGGGTTCCTAGAAGAAGTACTAGGGAGGGGGGGGGGGGGAGGGGGGGAGGGGGGAGGGAGGAGGAGGGGAGGGAGGGAGAGGAAGAGGAGATAAAGAAGGAACAAGGAGAGGAAGATAATGATGATGATGATGGAGTGTATGTAGAGGATAATGAAATAAAAATCTTGAGCCATATACACGGGGTAAAGGAGAGGAGGATGTGTATGAATATGTATGTGTGTATGTGTGTATGAATATGTATGTGTGTATGTATGTATAAAGGAGAGGAGGTGTACGAGTATGTATGTATGTATGAAGGAGAGGGTGTACGAGTATGTATGTATGTATGAAGGATAGATGTACGATTATGTATGTATGTATGAAGGAGAGGAAGTGTATGTATGTATGTATGTATGTATGAGAGGGGTTGTAAAGAGAAGAGTTAGCAACAGGTCAAAGTGAGAGATTATTATGAGTGTGAGGGAAGTGAGGGAGTGGTAGGTATGGGAGCGAGGAATTGGAGAGGCAGGGGTGAGGGAAGAGATAATAGGAGAGAATAAAGAAAGGAGAGAGAATAAAGAAAGGAGAGAGAATAGGAGAGAATGAAGGAATGAGGGAGAGAGAAATGGAGTAAAAATGGAGAGGAGGGAGGCTGAGAAGGAAAAAAGCAAGGGTGGTTGGTTGGGGGAGGAATGAGGAAGTAAAAAAAATATGTATGAGACGAGGGAAAGAAGTAGGCAAGAGGAAGGAACTCACAATAAACCACCAAGAAAGGACATATGATTAAAAAAAACGAAGGTGATGAGGAACTAAGTGAAAGGTGTGAAAGGAAATGAAGAAGAAAGTGAGGAAGGAAATAAAGGAGATGAGGAAGTGAAGATGAGAAAGAAAAAGTGAAGTGGTGGGGAAATGTAGTGAAGGAAGGGATGAAGGAAATGTAAAAGGAAGTAAAGGAAGGGAAAGAAAGGAAGTGAAGGAAGGGAAAGAAAGGAAGTGAAAAAAAAGAAGTGAAAAAAAAAGAAGTGAAAATAAAGAAGTAAAAAAAAAAGGGAGAAAGAGAAAGGAAGTGAAAAAAAGGGAGAAAGGAAGTGAAAACAAAATCTCACATTATTATTATTTACCCCCAACTATACATGAAAATATTGACCCCCTTATGGACCAGTGACATACAGACAGTGAAGAAAATAATATATCCCTCAGGTGAATCCCTCCCTCTCTCTCTCTCTCTCTCTCTCTCTCTCTCTCTCCACTGTTATCCCTAAACCCAAAATTATCATATATAGTTTATAAGGAAAAATATAACGCCAATCCGTTTTTCCGTATTGATTTTTTACAGTATTTTCACATCATTTTTACATTTCCCATATCTAATTTTTACATTTACGATATCTATTTTTTACAATTTTCACATCATTTTTACATTTCCGATAATTTTTTTTTTTTACAATTTTCACATCATTTTTACATTTACGATATTTAATTTGTATAGCATTTTTTTTTTACCCTCACGTATCTCTCCATAACTACTGTGCGATTTAAACTTTATTACTGATGAAAACAATATTGCTACGAATTCACGCGAGGCTGTATTTATGAGGTGAACTATGCAATTGAAAAGTTTAAATGGAAGTAAAAGCGACCTAACCTTTACTTTATGTACTGTTTTTTATATTTTGTACTTTTGTAATGTGACTAAATTAAGTATCTGGGAAGAGGGGCTGATAAGTGTGTGTGTGTGTGTGTGTGTGTGTGTGTGTGTATGTGTGTGTGAGGTCAGTGATTCATGTGTTACCTTTTTTGTTGAGTAAAGAGAGAAAGTAAGGGAGATAGTGAATATTATTGAATGAAGAGAGAGAGAGAGAGAGAGAGAGAGAGAGAGAGAGAGAGAGAGAGAGAGAGAGAGAGAGAGAGAGAGAGAGAGAGAGAGAGAGAGAGAGAGAGAGAGAGAGAGAGAGAGAGAGAGAGAGAGAGAGAGGTGGAATGGAGAAGGGGTAAGAAAAGACTGCAATGCAAGATAAGGCACTAATATGCAACCACACGAAAGGGAGTAGAAGATGAATTGTGACAGGAAGGAGAGAGAGAGGAAAGGGGGGGAGAGAGAGAGAAAGGGGGGGGGAGAGAGAGAGAAAGAGAGAGAGAGAGGGGGGGGAGGGGAGAGAAAGAAAGGGAGAAAAAAAAGAGAGAGAGAGAGAAAGGGAGGTGGCGAGGGACAGGAAAATAGGCAAAAGAAAGCTTACATAGAAAGAGAGACTGTGTGTGTGTGTGTGTGTGTGTGTGTGTGTGTGTGAGGGGGAGGGAGGGAGGGAGGGTTCACTAACAGAGGTCGAGCCCCGAGAGTTGTTCCTGGAAGACGCAACTCAGGCAGGACAAAAACACCACCCCCAACCCAACCCACCCAACCTCACCCCATCGCAGTTCACTTTCACCCCCATATCTTCCTTCCTTAACTCCTCACTCCCCCTTCACTTTCACCCCTATATCTTCCTTTACTTTCATCCCCCCTTCCCTTCATTCTCATCTCAATACCTTCCTTCCTTCCTTCATTTACCCCTCCCTTCACTTCACTTTCACCCCTATACCTTCCTTCCTTCCTTCATTTACCCTTTCCTTTACTTTCATCCCCCTTCTCTTCACTCTCACCCCTATACCTTCCCTCCCTCCCTTCCTTCCTTCCTAAGCTTAGTCCACTCACCCTTCATCCATCGTACAACTAGCGGGGGGTGGGGGGCGCTGGGGGGGGGGGGAACCTGACATAACTAGTGGGCGACGAGCTGATGTAACAAGTGGATTAAGTGATGTAACAATGTCTGGTGTTACTAGTATTTATGAAGTAAAATACTAAGAGTCCTTTTTTTGTCACTATAAATCTGATGTAACGAGAGAATGTAAATATAGTCATTCTGATGTAACTAAACTTGAAATTTTGATGAGACTTGATGTAGCCAGATAATTTAATTAACAAGTAATTTTAATGTCACGTAACTTTATTTTCTGATGTAACTCTGGTTGTTATATTTAGTGGAGTTATTATCTTCTACTTTCCAACCTGCAAAACTTGCTTAATTAAGGGGACCCTGTGATCGTGTATGAGACCTGGTGGCTTCTGATTCCTCCTGACTATGCCACGAAACACGCTCTTTCCCTATAGGTGGTGTTTCGTGGCAATGTTTGAAGGACTCTCTAACCTCCAATTTTCTGACTATACCACGGGGGTCCTTACTCTCCACACGTGGTTTGGTTGGTATTGGCGGGACATTGGCTCTGTGAACCGCGGTCGATGACGGCATTCACGCACCAAATGACAAAGTCTATCAATATTTTATAGAAATAAATTACTTAAATGTAAAAGGGTGACATAATATCAGAAAATATTTTTTTAAAAATATAAATATTTCTTAATTTCAACAAAATAACCACATGAGTTACAATTTCGATGTTGTTGTTGTTTACGTTGTGTCGTCTTCGTTTACTACCAACAGTTCTCTGTACACGTAACAACAGCTACAGGGAATGTGATGGCCAAAGAGTGATGTTGATGATATAAAAAAAAAAATAGCTACATCTCAATCCGCCCCGGAACCTTTACTCTGCCAATGCTATCCAATCCATGTTTGTGGAGTAAGTGGGATTCATATTTAATTACGTCTCACCTTCTCACTCGTCAGTCTCTAGCAAAATTTCCCTCCATCGGTATACACTCACTCTCATGTTTTTTTCCAACGGGATCTTTCTCTCATATCAAAGGCAAATTGAATGTTTATCTACTGTATCTATCTCTCAACCTCTTGGTACTTGCAAAACATACTTACGTGTCACCTTCACATACACTCGTCTCTCGCGAAATTTCCACACACGAACACATCAAACTCTTTCTCACATTTTTACCAACGGGATCATTCGCGGGCATCGACGGCAAATTTAATGAAGTCAGCGAGTGAGTGAGGGAGTGAGACGTATACCAAGAACCGAGCCAATCTCACCTTACACACACACACACACACACACACACACAAACATTCCCTCTGGTGAATAATGGCCATCATCCTCAAGAGTTCGCCGAATATCATCCATCTACCGCGATTCGAGTACTGCATGCAAACTGGTCGTGTCAACAAGCTCTACACACACACACACACACACACACACACCGTCTGCTTGTACACGTGAACGAAGCAGATACGCCAAATTTCGAGTACTGTATATACCTTTCAGGGGTCAACCAATTAGGTATCCATTTCCTTCGTTCTCCTTTTATCTATGTTCAGGATTATTATGCCTTATTTTGGGTAGGATCGTCTGACTCTTTGTATAGGCAGGTTAAATGTTGGAAGGATTAAGGGGGTGGGAATAAGGGGACAGGCTTGGGGGGTTAGGGGGTGCGGGAATAAGGGACAGAATTGAGAGTCAAGCTGAGAAAAGAGAGGGACTGAGGTATAGCGTTAGGTATGTGTGTGTTGTGTGTTTGTCCCCTTTCAACACGCCTCTATACCATAGGAGACAGTAAATGCAAAGGTCTGACAGAGAACTTTATGCAAGCCATGATAATTAATTATTTCAGGTTCAGACAATGTAGATGAAGTGGTTGAAGTTCACGCAAGCTTCCCTTTCTGTATTGCGGTGTGTGTATGTGTGTGTGTGTGTATGTGTGTGTGTGTGTGTGTGTTTGTGTGTGTGTGTGTTTGTGTGTGTGTGTGTTTGTGTGCGTGTGTGTGTTTGTGTGCGTGTGTGTGTTTGTGTGCGTGTGTGTGTTTACCTAATTAAATAAACAAGAGAACGAGTTCTACGCCATATACATTCGTTAGCCAGGAAACTAAATGAATGAACCATCGTACCAACAAAATAATTAATGGACGTCTGAAATGCATCATCAATTAATTCCAGCACTTGTATATATACCAGTGTTGGGTGGGATGGTTCATGGACTGGACTGTACCTCACCAACGCATCAAAACGAACCATAACCCACAATCAACAACGCATGAAAAAGACGAGAGACTAAAAAAAGAAAGACATAATACTAAAAAAAGAAAGATATAATACTAAAAAAAAGAAAGATATAATACTGCAGCAGAACCCAATAATCAACAACACAACTTGAAAAAGACAAGACACACACTGCATAGAAAGAAAAAGGAGAATTCAGCTAAAACCCACAATCAACAAGACAAGACACATTGCAAAGAAAACACAAAGAAACAAAGAAAACAAAACGAAAAAACTGAGCAGCGAGCGAGCGAGTGAGTGAGTGAGTGGGACGGACGGGGCCACCTGCGTTTCATCATGGCGTCCCTGTTGTATACATCGGGCGACGTTTCTGGGAACCTCAAGTCATTTGGCCCGAGAGCTCAGCCAGCCAGGGTACTGCAGGCTTTATGGGGTTCGCAAAGTTTCCGCGAAGTCTTGTAACCGAGGGGTGTAAATATTCGCGACCTGGCTGGCTGGCTGGCTGGCTGGTTGTGAGGCGTAGAAAATGGATGGATGGCAACTGCAGTATCGAGTTAGCTGCTGCTGCTGCTGTTGTTGGTGTTCGGTTTACGTAAATTGTAATTCCCAAGAGATAGAAAAGAGGATGTAAATATTTGCGACCTGGCTGGCTGGCTGGCTGACTGACTGACTGTGGGGTGTAGAAGATAGCATGCAGGATCCTGGAAGATAGATAGATGGCAACACTGCAGTATCGAGTTATAATAGTCGCTGATCGGTATACGCAAATCGAGTTCCCGGAGAGACAGAAAAGAGGGTTACTATTTTTGCGTATATGTGAATTAAGTTCTTGTTTATCAATATATACGCCGCCACAACATTCTCTGTTTACTCTCTCCTTACCTCTGATTCTTCCACCACTTTTCACTTCATTAATCCTTGCATGTATCCCTCTTTACTACATTTAAATTTAATAGTTCGAATGTCACCTCTCTCTCTCTCTCTCTCTCTCTCTCTCTCTCTCTCTCTCTCTCTCTCTCTCTCGCACACACACACACACACATCACCATCTAAGCTATACCCTGAAGATAATTTAGAAGGTCAGTCGGTCCAGGAAAAAAGAATGCTAAACGTTTCACCGAGTCTGTCTTTACAAATTAGCACTGAGCTCACCACATCCGCTCACCTGCCCTGCCTTATTACCAACCTTGCTACCTGGACAAACTCACTTACTCACTCACTCACACTTGCTTCTTTCTTCATTTGTTCTTCACTCACTCATTCACACTTGCTTCTTTCATTTGTTCTTCACTCACTCATTCACTCCTGCTCCTTCCTCTCTTTTCTCTACGTGTCCTCTGCTCTGTGTGTTCAATTAACGTACTGTATATACATATATCCACTCATCCACTCACTCATTCCTACCATCAATAACTAAATAAACATCTCTATCCTTCCTACATACATCTACCATGAATGTGTTGTTCCCCCTTACTCGTTCCTACTACTCATTCAAGCCTTCCTTCCTCCCTCCTTCCCTTCATTCCTTCCTCCCTTCCTTCCTTTCTCCCTCCCTTCCTTCCTTCCTTCACTCAAGCCCTCCTTCCTTCCTCCCTCCCTCCCTTCATTTGTACGATCTTCCACGAACGTATTCCTAACTTCCTTAATTAGTTAGCCTCTCTATTTATCATGCTTTACTTTACATGATAATTTATACGTTCTTTCGTTCATGAATATTGCACTAAAGATACACACATCTATCTCGACAATATAATAACACATTTTTCGTATATTATACACTATAGCCTACGGTAAACCCTCGATATGTAATGAATAAATAATCACTTCATTATAGGCTATAAAAAAAATATATATACATGAAGTTCTCAGTCCCTCATTGAACACCAAGCACCAAATGGGGGGGGGGGTTGGGGGGGGGGTGCGGGATTAGGGGGACATGCTTTCTACCCCCTCCCTCCCTCTAAGCCTGTTCCCCTATTCCCGTACCCCAATAGTCCCCCCAAGCCTGTCCCCTACTCCCGCACCACCTTAATTAGACAGAAAATTGGAGATAAAGTATAATGAGTCCTTCAAATATTGCCACGAAACACCACCTATACAGAAGGAGCTTGTTTCGTGGCATGGTCAGGAGGAATCAGAAGCCTCTTAATATACATACACGATCACAGGGTCCTAAATTAATCATCATAATTTTTATATCGAGGGCAACTAACTGTACTGTATTTACCAATGACTCCTCTACCCTCCTCAACACAACTCATGACGTATACATCCACAACCAACACCCGCCACTTTAATAACGGACCCTCCTGTGTTATGTCCTCAGAATATTGGAGGTAAACCGAGTCCTTCAAATATTGCCACGAAACACCAACCATTATTGAAGGGTGTGGTTTCGTGGCATAGACAGCTAGGAGGAATCTGCAGAAGTCTCCAATTCTCATGCATACACAATCCTGTACGGGGTCCTTATTAAAAACTTCACGCCGCCGGACTGACAATTTTGCCGTCTGGGTTCGAGCATTTCCAAGACTCGCCCTCCGTTACCTTTCCTCAGAACTTTCCCCGCTGCATTCTACGTCTTCCGTTCAAGCTTTCCCGCCATTTCTGAGAGGGGGGAGAGTCGCACGCTTGCCCCCACCAGTGTAGATTTATTCATTTTCTCTCTCTCTCTCTCTCTCTCTCTCTCTCTCTCTAATGAAAGAGTTGAAGAGGAGGGAACGAACCAAGGTTTATAATGAAAAGCGTCCATCTAAATTTCACTCACTACTCGGAAAGAGAACGAAATTTATCTCCTCAAACGACACTGAAGGTTAAGTTTGTGTGTCTGTGAGTCCATGAACAAGATATCTCGAATTATATGAACTAATGTTTACTATATTCTGTGGGCAGGTGGGATGTGTATCAAGAAAAAATCAAGTGAGTATATTTTGAAGGTATATATACTGCCACGTGTATAACCCTAATGGAATAGAATCTACACGTTAAGAACTCATGTATACACAATGTTAATTCAAGGGAAAGAGTATACATTTGCATTGGCTACACTGGAGCGTCTTGATTCCTCCAAAGCAAATCGTATTCTGTTGCTTGGAATAGTTTGGAAGAATCATTTGCTCCAGATTTAGGCTACCAACACTGTACTACCCCCCGTTAATTAAATAATAGATTGGTATATAATTATATTGACAGAAACGGCCACCTAATCACTATAGTTTGACAATAATGTGTACTTGTACTTTGTCAGCGGCGAAGTATTACTGACTTTATCAAGGAATATTGAATCATAAATAGTTCCTACGGTATGTTTTTTTCTTTTCTGGCTTGGATCAAAACACTTAATAAAAACCCTGTGACCGTGTACGAGATTTGGTGGCTTTAGATTCCACCCAACAATGCCACGAAACAAGCTCCTTCTATATGGGTGGTGTTTCGTGGCAATATGTGAAGGACTCAATAACCTCCAATTTTTCGACTACATCACGGAGTCCCTTAAAATTATACAATTATAATTATACAATTATGCGAGTAAAGTACGAATACATACACACCAACACAACTTTCTTTCAAACTCTGTTGTATATTTGATTCAATTCTGTAATGCAATGTTGAGGGTTTCGGGAAATTAATCTGATTTCCAGAATCTCGAGAAAGGCGTTTTAGATAATTATGTGATACGATGCAATGTGTTTAAGGACCCTGTGTTCGTGTATGATTATTGGAGGCTTCTGATTTCTCCTGACTATGCCACGAAACACGCTCATTCCCTATAGGTGGTGTTTCGTGGCAGTATTTGAAGGACTCGTATACCTCAAATTTTCTGACTACATCACAGGGGCCTTAAACGTATACTGAGGGAATGAAGGTTCACTACCACGAAAGACGTATGTTAATATTATGTTTACCTAACCCCATCCAAATCCCAAACAAATATACAATTAAGTAGGTATGATTTGAAACAAAGGAACTCTGAGGAATAAGGATAACATTGATGAACAACAAAGTTAATTCTCAACACATGTGGTTCCCAGCAAACGTAATATCGGGATACGAAAAAGAATACGGTAGATCCAAAAATATGTGTTTATATGCCACCATTAGCTATTTAATGAATAAATTTACCAATGTCGATACTGTATTATATTGGCTGGAGAAGAACGCCTTGAAACTAAGAATATAACTGGCATTATTAACAAGTGACAATATCATCTTACGTCTACCAAGAATTGCGTTGCACTTCACTACAGTAAATAAAGGTCAGGCTTCTACTCGCTACTGCCATATGTAATAATGAAACCACTGTTGTTGTTTACATGTGTAGGTGCCAATACACACACACACACACACGTGCAACATTCTAGCTAAATGCCTATCGACCATGAGTGTGTGTATGTCTGACTGCGTGTGTGTGTGTGTGTGTGTGTGTGTATGCCTGACTGCGTGTGTGTGTGTGTGTGTGTGTGTGTGTGTGAGGGGGTCAGGGGGGTACTTGTCTGAGGCCACGTCCCACACATGGAGCCACGGACAGACACATTCACGAGGTTCAAGCCATTCCCTGTTGGACTGTACAGGGAGACGGACGGCTCACTCTCTCACTCCTGGTTCTCTCTCATACTTTCTTCACACTCGCAACTTTCGTCCACGCTCCACATTTTGCCTTTGTTTATCTCTGCCAGTACGTATATTTTTTTTATTCCTCGAGTAATATTTTCTTCATAAACTTTCTCGCACCCTTCTAGCTTCATATCACAATTCGTAAAACATCACCTTAACTATTAACTCTAGAAATTTGTTGAAGATAAAAGCCCAACGATCGATCCTTCGCTCAACAACAGAAAGTTTTAAATCCACTCAGTGACACGGACATCGCCTGGACAAGATAAGACTCATCATAAAGTAATAATATCTTGTGGAAAGAAGTGTATGCGCTAGAAAACGACACGTGTAAAAGACAAAAAAGTGTACAGTGCTACCGAAGTTACCGAAGTCAAACACTACAGTGAGTCTTGGGTAAAAATGCCTAAACTTCAACTTGATTTTTTTTTTTTTTTTTTACTTTTCCAAACCAAGGCAAAGTTACACCACACATGTATACAACTTGGTTAATTATTTACATTTCACTGGGATCTACTCAAACCATGTAAATAACTTGTAATGAATCCAAAGAGGAATGAATGAATGAAACTCAAATGTTATGAATGGTGAACGGGGGGTTTTCTTTGACCCTCTATTACTTTACTTCGTTATCTTATCTGTGAAACCATCTAAGATAATCAAGTAATAATGTGTGATTGGCAAAGATAATGATAAAGAAGACCTATAAGATGATGCGATTACGTGAATGGATGGCTGTGAAAGAATATGTGGATTAATTAAGAATATATGAAGCAAAAGAACGTGTTGATCATTGGCAGAAGTGGAAAGGTTTCACTGATTGTAATGCAGTTTAGTGCTGGTGACAATTTGTAGAACGGCTTCGTTCATAAAGGTTTAATTGAAGGGATTTTTGTCATATATGCAAAATCTATTGACGTGGAGCCGAGAATGCCGTGGAGGGGGAGTGAATGTGAGTCGATAAGTTGGTAGACACACTTTCTAACACATGGTACTGTACTTTATTGTGACATTTTGGGCCATATGCATGAATATCCAAGGTGTTGACAATGCAATGGTGCCTGTATAATGGCTGTATTGTTGGTCTGCGGAGTCATCGTACCGGTACCAAGCCACCGTATGCACTATGAATGTTCTTGAATATGATCCTTTGTGTAATAATTCAGGCTACCTTAAATGCACCATAATTATGACACATACTGTACACTTCCACATAAATAATCACTCTCAAGTCAAAATGCTTCGTTCTGTGACTCAAAAGTTATGTACTGGTAAGTGATGTATATTACTTTAAATGTGTTTTGTAAAAGGACTGTTGTTGAAGAGAGTGGTTGTGCCAGTGTAAGTTATAAATATTTTATTATAGTGTAATAAATATGGTATAACTTGTTCTAATGTGTATACCTACCTAACAAAATCTGTGCTAATTTTAAAAGGTATATTTCTTTTGTAATGCAATACTAGTTTTGAAAATGACCCAACCTCAACTAAAGATGGGTAATATACTGTTTCATAAAGTACAGTAATTCTTTTGTGGAAGTGTTTATGGTGAAGTTGTGATAACTGTCAACTGTATGTGACTGTACAGTACAGTATATGATTCCTCTAATACACAATTGAGGTAAGATACAAGTGATACACACACCAGTACAGTATTGAGTAAACAGCAGAAGGATACACATCACATATGGAATGTGAATCTCTTATTCAATAGAAATGTTTCAGTAACATCTTCTCAAATAATGGTAACAATCCGAGTGTGAATACTGTATATAATACCAGGCAAGTGTACTGTATCGATATGTGACATGATTCCGTACTAGGCTTCAACGTAGATATTAATTCAGGATATAATGAAGACAGAGAAAGTTTCAAATACTCCATCCATTCACAATGCAGCATCCTGCAAATGGCATGCCAGTGACCTCCTTAAAACAAGTCACTCATCGCCAGCTCTGTCCACCTTCCCTACCTCACTGATATTGTTCCCTGCAGTTTAACTTTAGCCTTCTATTTCCAAACATTCTATGCCAATCTACTACAGTAATCTGACATTTTCTTAATACAGGTCACATAAAAGTTGCACTGATAAACATATTTCTTAATACCATTATGGAGGGCCATATGACCTCGCTGATGCACATCAAATATCAATCAATCAATCAACCATTCTGGAGGACATCTTGTATATTATAGAGAGTACAATATATAAAGGTAATGAGATAGTCAGAGTACTGTACTCTACAGGGAACTTACCTTGCCATTTCTGGTGTTTCAAATACTGTACTTACCAATCACCAGTGACGTCTTCAGGACATGAATGATTATAAATGTGGCTATTAACAATACATAAATCAACCACATATTGAGTTACATGCAACAAAGAAATAAATGAAAAAATTGCCATCAGTGGATTTGCCAGTATTTTAAACATGAATATATTGGGTGTACAGCATACAGTTGTCCTATAAGTTTAAACCATCAGCAGTACCAACAAAGTTAATCTTGAATGCAATAATAATTACCTAAGGGAAATTCAAGCAAATGTGTGAGCGGAGTCAAACATACCTAAATTAATCATCTTAACTTGCAAGAAAACCTACTTTCTAAATTAACTAAATTAATTCTTGTATCATACTGTACAAACAACAAACAATTATGACCACTTAACCATTTCACTACTCTAGGTACAGTATCAACAATGGGTATCTAAATATTTTCTATAGCACATCAATGAGAGAGTCAGCACCAACAAATAAATGTCAATACTATACTGTATACATAAACATCATTCAACTACACAGATGGTATTGAGTTCCTTGTCAACAGAAGCTATTAAGAATGAAATGTTATGTTAAATGCACATGAGCCAAGGAATCATGAAAATGAAGAGGTTAGCAGCAAATCCTTAAACCTCTTTTAAGGACCCTGTGATCGTGTTTGAAATTGGAGGTTTCTGATTCCTCCTGAACATGCCACGAAACAAGCTTCTTCCATATAGTTGGTGTTTCGTGGCCATATTTAAAGGACTCATTTATCTTCAATTTTCTTACTACATCACAGGGCCCTTAATACAAAACCTTCCTTCAAACACATTTCTGAATATTATTGTATGAATACTGATTTGTATAAATATGAGAGAATGCTCTACATCCCATGCAATTCCAGTAATTATAGTAGCATATTTCTAGATGGATTTTGTATAATTTTAAAATTATAATCACATTACTGGAATAAGCAAATACTTTATTTTCTGAATCAAAGAATAAGCTTGGCCCTTTTGCAAACACAATGGTTTTATGAATGGCAGAATATTTAAATCCATAAATATTTAATGCTGTACAAAGCTGCAGACATTAAATGTACCGGAAAAAGATGAAACAGTAAGAAAGATTGTTTTTTAATGACTGAAACTGGACGTATTTTTCAAATTACATACTTATGTTGGAAGGGAAAACATTGCTATGTATTGTGTGTTTTCAGTTGCTACACAAAACTACTGGAGCAAAGAAAGGTAAAATACGAGGATGCGCTTTATAGCATTTAGAGTTGTTTTTATATGGGGGAAATCACTTGTTCTGCCCATATCCCTTACCCAACAATCTTGGGAGAGGCGTTGGGAACCGGGGTTTTGGGTGCGGGAAAAACGCGTAATCCGAGCCAACTTAAAAAAAATAACCTAACCTAGACTGGGGCAGACTACCGGAACCTAACCGGGGCAAACTACCGGGACCTAACCGGGGCAAACTACCGGGACCTAACCAGGGCAAACTACCGCTATAGCAGACTAATGCTATAAAACAGCTATATAAAGTGATCTAGGAAAAAAATTGGAACAGAGCGCATCCACGTACTTTACCCAAAGAAATAAAGCACCTTCAAAGGCAAGCTTTATTATAAATGATCAACACTAAAGAACTGACTGATGCTATGAGTCTGGACCAGGTTAAACCTCTGCTGTGATAATGTTCCCGCAATATTATACCGGTACTACAGAATATACAATCCAATACAAAAGGTGAGATGTGAATACTGACTATGTTCACAGATGCTTTCTCAAAAAGAACGATGTGATGAACATGTCAGTATGGTTGATTTACACCTAAAAATTCTTGTAAAATATTGACCATAAGAGGAACTGCAGAGGACTGTACTTACTCCAAATTCATACTGATATTTAGTGAATGTTACTTTTTTTATGATATGAATATGAGTGGGATCCATGAAATGTTTTGTTACCTACAAGGATTATGCAGTATAATAAATAAAAAATCCGTGTATGTATCAGAGAAATAAAAGACAAACTTCAAATAAAATCTTTTTTAAACCTTCCGTGCCAATCCAGGTTTTCCATGCTCTGGTGAATTATGGACATGAATAATTTAGTCTTTGATGCAAAGTAATAGCAAATTTAACTGCTTCAATCAGAGGCATTTCAGGTATATTATTTTAATACAGTATAATGTTTTACCATACTATACTGCCTACTTTCATTAGTTCATGCAGATCACTCAGGACAGAAGGTGAGTAATTCATTTCCCTTAATCTTTTAGTCTAAGGACATCCTTTAGCACTTGAAGAATCTTTAAGACAAAAGAGCTGAACAGTACTGATCACAAGTTTTTACCTTGACTTTATTGAGTTATGCTAAACAATTTAAATTATAGTGACTGAGCCCACCAGAAAAAGAAAGAGAACTGAGAGGGTATTGTTCCAGAATACTGTCTATTTGTGAGACTTGGCCTACTGCATTCATAATGGCAAGACGGCATGAACACAGGGTAATGAGAAGAGCTTTCTAAGGATGCAAGTTGACATAACTATCAAGGTCTGTGTAACAGAAGGATGTGCAAAAACATTGTCATTTACATAGAGCAATGTGACTAACTGAATTTAGAATGTAAAATTAAGATAGTACCTACAGTCAGAGTATAAAAAATAAGTGACTGAGAAAGCCGTAGGTAGAAAATATAGAGTAATCTAAAGGTTGTATCGACATGGCCACCCACTACTGGGGAGTTCTCTGGAGACAACAAGGTGTCACCAATACAATATGGAAAGACTGAAGCCGACCTTGTGTGGATCTAAGCTTGGGCTAAGTATACCCATCATTTCTCTAAATAATCCCAATACCTGTCTAAAGAGATATCTGTATCTGTATTTATAGAACACTATCAACTACAGTACTTTATTTTCTGGTGACATTACCAACATACTAAATTCATCATCAATATCCCATTTCCCTTTTTTCAAGGGGTGGGGAGGCTCTAGCGTCAGATAAGGGCCCCCTAAAGGCAAGGGGACCAACTCTGAGACTATTTGAACTTTTAGTTGGGGTTATTGTTAGAGAGCAGGGATCCCAACCCTCATCCCATCCCCAGTATAGTAGGGGATACGAGGCTGACTGCACCATACTAAATTTTGATATACATGTACAGTAATAATTAAACGGAGACTTTATAGTCATCTCGGATCCAGTTAAGAGTCACTACCCACAGTATTTTAGAATCTTATTAACAAAATATCTTATTATGTCATTAACCAATTCACATCTTGGATAAAATATCTGTTGTAATGGAATTTTTAACTTTTTCACATCAGGGGTGCTTGTAAATTTCAGATGTTCCATTTAACTCTTGCGGAAGAGCTTTGAGAACATTCGCATAAAAAGTTTTTAGATTATAGAGATGTATTTCTTGCAGTCAAATTTAGTTTTATCATCAGTTCAACCTTATTCAAAACTGTTCTTGTGTATCCAGTGTCTCAGTCTCTTATGGTTTATATCTCATATTCATATTCTCTTAAACTTAGTAAGAATGGTAATAGGCAAAGTATGGTGTTATCTCCTGATTATTAATTCACTTTTATTCAATGGGGAATTGTATTGTAAGCTATCAATTAAATTCACTGTAAAATTACTGTAGTATATCCTATGAATAACTCTCAAGCTTAGAGGAAAATGTACTACAAGCATCTACTTAACTATCATTATAGACAACATATATGATGATACTCTCAGGATGATATAATATGGAACATTAATTCCACAAAGTTTACACAGAATCAAAGCTAAAAACCTACAAGTTGTCATGTATGAGAGAGCAGGTATGTCCTGTCACGGTCATAAAAACTCATATAATCCTCCTCTACTCCCTAACAAGTGGCTCAACCCCATTATGCACCCTGTACATTGTACTCCCTGTCCCCCACCCCTTCCATCCCATCAGGACTTGTCACACATAAAGAGGTAAGCCAAATGGATGAAATAAAGAGGATGAACGTTTCCTATGATCAATGACGTACACAAGTTCTGGGTAATGGCTATACTGTATACCACGACAATGTACAATACGATAACATTTAGAAGCTCAAAGACTGATAAACGACAACCAGTGTTTGATCCACCATATTTATAGACCTACACAAGTACAACCCACATTTAAAAAACAGTATGGTAACATGCCAAACTTTTAGCTGAAAATTTAGGTCATACAACTTAAGGTGGTATCTTGTATAGTGAATCAATAAATAGCATCAAGTTACATTCCTAAATATAACTTTTCATCATACTAACACATAACTACCTTTTATAATCAATCTAAAATCTATTAACTTTTATCGTATATTATGACATCAGCTCACACACCACATGTAGCCCGTTTATTAAAAAGGAAACCATGTGATTTTAACCACTAAATAATATAACTTGATTATCAGGGACTTTGTATAGTGCTAATCATGTCTGCACAAATACAAACTGGTACACATCATCAATATTAATAATTATAAATAGATGTATATAAATCTGGCAAATCCACTTTATGCCACAAAACAGAATGACTACTTAAAATAAAAGAAAGAAGCAGTAATGGAAGCACTTTTACCAAGAGAAAACACCCACCGGCACTCCACTCTCGGACAGGAAGAGTAAAGTCATCTGCCACATGCAATCAGTACAATTAGTTACCCAATAATTTTCTGGTTTTAATTCCTGCTATGGTAGTTGAATATTGGGATACATTTAAACATTACCTGATAAACATCAAAATATTCACACATTATTAGTTCCTGTTAAGTTGTTATACTACAAGAATTAATAATAATTTCCTTCGTTGCAAGGAAACCCCCCATACCTAAGAGTTAGAGACCTAAAACCGGAATGCTTATGATTCCCCATCACTTTGAATCTAAAGTTCACCAGCATCCTTCCTTAACTAAACCTGATGTATGAACACAGGACCTGAAAGACCATCTAGCAAACACTTTTTTCTTTGATTCCCATCATATTTGTAAGCTGCTTAGACATTCATGCCTATTTAAAACCATTAGAGGCATCTCCTTTACTTGAAGAGTAATCAGTGGCTGCAACAAGAATTTCATTTTCTTCTGGTTGATTTTCATTGCCTACTTCTGACTGTAAGCCATGAAGTAACTTTCCTATGACTTCATGCAACTGGCCACTTCCTTGAACATTAAGCTCAAACTCTTCAGTGTCATAAGAATGAATTTTTAAAATCATATCTTCTGATTTATCTAAATCTTTAAATGGACAAGGAGCTCCATGGACAGATTTCGGCTGAGTTTGAGTGAATTCTCTTTCTTCGTTAAGATCTTCCCTATTTTCTTCAGACAATGAAATTTGTTCAGCAACAGCTTTACTTCTCAGCAGAGGGTCACTAGGAACCTGACCTGTTTCTCTATCTGCAAGCTCCTCATCCATCAACTGTGATACAACTCTTCCAACAATGCCATTAAATGAGCCAATTGGCCCGAGATGATAGACTGCCGAAGTTTTCAACTGTTCAAAGTTACCAAGATTCTGTTCCTCTGTTGTCCCATGAAACTGTTGCGAAACGTGCAATGAGCTGTAATTGTCAAGTTCCTCACCTGAAGCATGACTAATTATAGGTTTTAATGTTTGATGAGTTTCTACAACCCTATCGGATTCCTTGCCAAACTTTAGCTCCTGAGTTTTTTGAGAAGTAAAGTGAAGAGAACTGTCACTCTCATAACTGTCTGAAGAAGGAAGGTTTGAATTTACTGGCTCAACCATTGGAGTTTGTAACTCAGTGCTCCTTCGCAAACGATGACCGTCTTCAGACTCTGAATGACTTATGCTACTACTATTATCATTTACTGGGTTTTCAGGTTGTTGTGGGGGTGTAATGTCATGATGTGTTCCATTACCTCTTGCAGTTTCTGCACCATTTGTGACTGTAGTTTCTGTGCTATTTAGTTCTTTTGACTTGCCATTATTTGGAACCTTTACATAATGAGGAATTGAACGTTGATCTTTAAATACCAATGTTTCACTGAAATTATCTGCCCTGGAGGCATCAAACTCAGAATCTTCTAAAACTTCTTCAGTACTAAAGGAGTGATTTTGCACTGAATTATTAACATTTAGAAAAATGTAATCAGTGTCAGCAGAGAAATTCTGAGCAGCAACAGCATCTACAGAAGGAATATAAGGTTCAACTTGTCTACTTAGAGCTGAAGCATGAGACAAATCTTCTCTTCCAACAATTATACCCTCAGAATCAGTGTCGTTTGCTTGGGAGTCAACTGGAAAACTTATTTCTCTTTCAGAATTGGTAAAACTCTGGTCTCCTTTGACATTGATATTATGCCTTGGAGAGTTTGGGTCTTCTCTCATTTCTTCAAACTGTGGGTCACTTTCTACTAAACTGGAAGTTCTTGACACTTCTTCAGTAGGAGCCTCTGCTGAGATACTACCACTAGTTCTGGCAGATATAAATTCACTGACATGGGAATGATCACGAGTAAATTGTGGTATGGATGAAGTTCCCTGCAGGAGCTTGAAAATGTTACTATTTCCCTTAATATTCAGTTCAAATTTTTCACTATCTGCAATTAGAGAGACCTGTGCACCTTCTGCTCTCATCAGCTCTATCAGAGGGCAAGATCTTCCTAAATGATAATCTCTATTATTACTTGGTCCCTCTTGAAATACAGAATTGGTACTATGAGAAGGAACTCTGGATTTACCAGCCTCATGAAAATGATCCTGAC
Source organism: Petrolisthes manimaculis (assembly GCA_034508575.1). Classification (NCBI taxonomy): domain Eukaryota; kingdom Metazoa; phylum Arthropoda; class Malacostraca; order Decapoda; family Porcellanidae; genus Petrolisthes; species Petrolisthes manimaculis. The sequence continues at coordinate 62,330 of JAWZYT010001051.1, read as the reverse complement.
CAGCTGATTCTATAGAGTTGGGACCATTTATTGTGGATTGCCTCTCGATAGTACCACTACCAACACCACTATCTCTCACTTCTGTGTGAGGTACCTGGTAGCTATTTCTTGATCTGATGTGAGAGGGGCTTACATGAGCCTCACGATCAAGAAGATGCATCACTTCTGGGGATATACTCCTCATAATAATGGAAGGCCAATACTTACTGTAAGTCTGGGAATCTCTATAATTTACATTATTGTGGTTTGTGTCACCCTGATTAACTATACCTTGCTGCTGTTCTCTGTCCCAACCTTCAATCAATGACTCTTCATCCCTTATTAATGGTTGTGCAGTATCACTACTACCAGAATGATGCTCTTCAAGTGGGTTAGTAACAAAAGATACCTGGTGCAAGTTGACAGGGAACCACACAACATTATTTCTTCTATGACTAAGGACTATTGGGAAACTGAAGTACTGATTGCTTGTAGGAGAATAAATATTGAAAGTATTTTGTGGCAACTGAGGGCGTAAACTAGGAATGTCATTGTTTCTGTAGCTACCTGGGGGAAAGCACACCAGCTGCTTCTTGCTCCAGGGTCCTTCTAGACGACTGTTCTCCTCATCCCAGCCAACTGCTCTCATGCTGATGGACACTTCATTTTGTTCCTCAGAGCAGCTGATGTTCAAACCAGAGATGTTTGTTGACACACGACCTAAGTACCCCAAAGTAGCTTAATTAGCCTATATGAAAACATGAAAACAGCTCTATACAAAGTGATAAAAAAAAAATACTGTATTCTACTGCTTTAAATATCTTTAAAGTGCTGGCAAAATGAAAAAGCCTCCTTACACTGTAAAGACATCAGAATACAAGGGAAGTGACTTAACTGTATGTTAGAAGGAACATTGATTTTAAGTAAAGCAAACTTTCAATGGTTGAAATATACCTGGTGTGAATGGGATTCTGGAAATGATTGAATCATAATGACAACACTTACATGAGGTCTAGGTCAAGTTAGGGAGCCTCAGTGCTCTGGCATATATTTCTGATACAGACATTGGGGATCCAAGGTCAAAAACAGAAAAACTAAATACATAAATAGACTAAGAAGAGAATAACAGAATGATCAGTGAAACTAACCACACTTACATTCACTCCTACTTTAAAACCCCTAAAATGTTTTGCTATCCCTCTATAGTAATACATCCCTAACAAGGATGTTACATAGATAGCTATTCTGGGAACTCGCATTATAAAACTGGGATGCCAATCTTAACTAACAGATACTCCTGCAAATTTCTCACTTCAACCCCTAAAGGACCAGGGGTTTGGTGAAAATCACACAAAATAGCTTGGTTTTGCATGCTTATTACTCTTAACCTACAATGAACAAGTGAATGATTTTAGTACCATCAGAACGAGCAACTCTTCCTCTTTCGATTAGTACCAACGGGAAGTCTGTAGGTTTAATGGTTACAGAATTATGATGAGTTGAATGAGCTATGGTCGCCTTACGTTGAGCGCTAGTGTTTGGGTGGGTGTGCTGACCGTGGCGAGGTAGTAGAAAATGGGGATTGGCGCTCGTCAGCTAAGCCGCTCACCAGCACACTCAGACTTAACAAGATCAATAATTCCTCAATTTTACCCTAGAAAAAGCAGTGTGTACTCAGTCTGAGCATCCCATCCTACTATAAACCAGTGTAGCTAACGTCTGGAGCAAAAACAAATGGGGAAAATTCCATAACCTTGGGAAATTTTAGCAACCCGGCATATGCTGGGCCCGGTCCTTTAGGGGTAAAATTCTATGATACACCCCTACACACCTTCTTTTGTTTCATCCACTTCCATTCTTTGCTTTTAAGTACAATCATTTTCCAATTCATACCAGTTTTTTCTAGGCCTAGGCTCCTTCATTCATCATATTATTAACTCATACAAACCTTTTCTTCACCTTCCAGTACTATTGCACATGCTCTCCATAAGCCCTAAAATCCTCATACTGTCACACACTTTTTTACACTTTCTTGTCAATTGACTACCGTACCTAACCTAAACCACACATATTTCTCACAGAATAGCTGAGGAATTTCTCCACAGGAATCATAAAATTATATCAATGGGAAAATAATAATGAGACAAGCAAAGTGAATGCTAATTGCTGACTTTACTAATAGCTTCTTATTTGTAGGTGCAGTTAACCTTTAGGTACAAGTTACTTTTATGTGACAAATTAATAAGATAAAGAAGCACTACCCACCAGCAGATATCTCTTGGATGTGAGTAGTTCCGTTGACTTTGTAGCGCAACTCAAAGGAACAGTTGGGTCCATTACAGTCATCAAAATCCCACCCCACTTCACTGTTACTCATCTGTTCTATACCTCCCATTTTTCCAGGCTCTGAAACACAAAATAGTAAGTAATATGCATATAAACACACAAACAAAATGCATTCATGCATGAATGCACACACATATGATTATGTAAATGATTTACCTGAATATCTATTATGGTAAAATACTTGAATGCTTAGGTAATGATCAAAATGAAATGTGAATGTAAACTAGAAAGATAATATACTGCAGAAGTCATTATGTATCATCATGCTTTGTAAAGTTTGTGGTTTACCAGCAAAATCAGAAACTTTGTGACAAGTGGATTTTCATTTATAACAAATTTTATTTAATGAATCATATATCATAAGACATAACTCATTAGTATCGTCAAGACCCCCTTTTCCTTTCTTTAATATAATGTAGCAATAAATGTAATATTCCAGGTACAACATGCAATACCTACACAGGATATGACTGAAACAAACATAATATTATGTTCTGGTATATCAACCTCACCTCACAGTTGGTGATTATGTTCTTTTCAAAAACTACAACATAGCTTTTTCCCATATTCACTATCAATCCCTACTTCAATGCACATCTGAATTCCCTCACCAAGCCTTGCTGCTCCAAATCATACTTAAAGCCACTAACATTGTACAGTACAGAAAAAAAAATATATATATATAACCCCACTCATCTCACCAATGTCACCCTAGCAAAACACACTTGCATTTCATTCTTTGCATTACATATATGAAAGAAAATATTTAACACAGGGTTTTAGAGCAGTGATATTTCTATTCCAATGATAATGATAATTTTTTCTTTATCCCTGAATTATGCGAGTTTTCCTTTTGTATCTTATCATATATGGCAGTCAAGTACTGTAGACAGTCTAACACAAGAGATGTTTTGTAAGTTAAAAACAGTCAATGTTCAAGCACAACCTTATACTGAGTTGCCAAATAAACACCTACTTCCAATGTTTGTCCTGATGTTGATAAGTCCTGCTTCATCACTACACAGCAGCTCCCCTTGCTGCCTGCCTGCACAACAAGCCCTGACTTTGAAAGTATAATCCGTCCAGGCATCCAAGTTTGTGAAGTTGTGCTGCAAAAGTTATAGGAAAGAGTTGAATTAGACAACCTGATAACAATACATTTTACAAGCTGCATTGAAAACAAGGAATAATCATCCAACCCTACCTCAATACACTTAATGCCTGGTTCACCACAAACAGCCTTAAAATAGTACCCACCAAGTCAACTGTCACCCTTTTCAGCAACTGGAACGCTGAACACTGCTACACACCGCACCTCACCATAAACAACATACCTACACCAAACACACACCTAAAATATTTGGCATAACATACAATACATGTATGTGACTTAAGCAACATATCAGACATTAAAAAAATGCATGCTACAACTTAATGCCCTCAGACACAACAAAGAAACCACAACCACAGTATACAAACAATATATCCAATCAGTGATGGATTATGAAAGCCCTCACCTCGACACCCTTTAGACCATATAGAATAGAGCCCTAAAGATAATCACAGGCTGCACAACTACAGTGGGATCTCGCATCTAGCGAGTTCTCAACTTGCGAATTCGTATCTGGCGACACCATACAACCTCTACCCATATTCGTTTCTAGCGAACAAATTCCCATCTGGCGAAATAAATATGTAAGAAATTTTTTAAAAATAATAATAAATTCGAGGGTGGCAGATTTACCACCACGGCGGCTATTTAGTTTATCGTGTGAGGTCACGTCACCACCCAAGCGGCCACTCTTTCCCAAATTTAATAACTCATCACCACCCATGCGGCACTCCTTCCCAAATTTAAAAACTCAATGGAGCCAGACGAAACTTCAGCAGAAGAAATGAATGAAGATAATGAATTTGAAGTGATGGCGAAAGAGAAAAGCACAGAAACAGTGGAGGAAAAGATAGTTACGGCTGGATTACTGATCTTGCACAAATGAAGAATTAGTTGTGTGAAACTGGATCATCGGAGTCTGAGTGGGTGCATAAGGTGCTTCCTTTGCATGAGAAACTTATCATACGCTCAGTGAAACCTATTCCAAGAAAGTTAATGAAAGGTGCCAAACTGTTATCACGGGAACAGACGCTGTGAGCTTTGTGAAAAGATGACAAATCTTGATGACAATAAAGAACAAGGGAATATTAGTGATGATGAGAACATTGAAAGTCTTCTTGGCGACCTTGATGGTTTCACTGGCTTCCATGGAAAGGAGGAGAATGCAGATGAAAGAATAACAAAAAGAATTCAAGCATCAAGAGAGGCGGGAGAGAGTGGTGAGCGGAAGACAAGTGAGGAGGGAGGAGGGAGGAGGGAGGTAGTGGCAGGCTGCACTAGCCTGTCCCTTCGCTTCACATACCAGCAGTTCGTCACTTCATTCATCACTCACGGGTAAATAGTGAATACTGTATTTAATTATTTCTTCTTGAATTTATGTTGTGTATCACTTTGTGTACAACATAATGACAATTATGCGATATCATAGACGAAAGTAGATAAAATATAGGTAATCAATTAAAATATTTTATTCCCATTTGGCAGGCGAGAGAGAGTGAACAGTGGTGGGGAGGGCGAGGGTGATGGTGGTAACGTGGACAAGGGAGGAGGGGAGGGGAGAGGGTGGTGGTGGTAATGTAGCCAAGGGAGGAGGGGAGGGGAAGGGAGAGGTTGCTGAGTGAGGAGGCAGCTGGAGGCCTTCACTGCCAGTCCGTCCATCCCTCCACCAAATGGACATTCGTCACACTTACACACTTTATCACTCAAATTACAATACCACTCATAATTTTTTCTTTGTTATATATATACTTTGTGTTTATTTAAATGGAAATTAAAATGTTATAGGCGAAAATAAAGTATATGAAATGAAGATCGGCAATTTTCACCTCACCTATTACAATATTCCTCATCAGTTTATGTATTCGCATCTAGCGCCGTTTTTTTGGCACCAATTACTTGCTAGATGCGAGATCCCACTGTACCACACCTACAGACCACCTACACCATGAAACCACAGTCCTCAAAAACAAGGACCACCTTGACATGAAAGGCACACAAACACTTGTTGCAGCCTCCACAAATCCACACCACCAACTACACTACACAGCAGAACATCCATACATGCCAAGGAACATCAAAACAACACCCAGTACACATTATCATACATTACTACTATCATTTCTTACACCCTGCCTACCCCAAACACTAAAAAACAACACTCAGCTGTTTACACGGCCTCTTGACATCCACCCATCTGAATCCTCCCTTCCCCGTGAAGACAGAGTCCACCTGGCCAGGCTGCAATGTAGCCACCACCCAGCCCTTCTGACATATCAGAAGCTGGATGGAGCCATTGTGGATGCCTGTCCAGGATGCAACATAGCACCCCACTCTATTAAATACATTATGGAAAACTGCAATGAACACAACCACACTCGTCAACAACACAACATACACTCTCTGAGGGCACTGTGATAAAGCCCGGTTCAGGCCATGACCTTCCTCAGGGGCTCGGGACTGTTAGGCCAGACAGCTTGAGGAACTGAACAACAACATCAACAATCCCTCCAACTTTTCATCCTTAGAATCTGATATGTTTTCCAATGAGAAAAGGCTGGCAGAACAGAGTGGAAGAGTATGTAAAGGAGAGAAATGTGAGGGGTAGAGGAGGGCTAGACCAAGTAGTGTTGGAACAGGGAGAACTGGAGGCACTTCTGCCGTGGCCACCCACTTGGGGGGAGTTCCCGGAGAGAACGAGGCATCAGAGCTATAGATAAATAGATAGAGAAAAGGCTACATGTGTAATACAATCTTTCATTGTTACCCTTAAAACTGAATAGCTGTCCTGCACTCATTTATGAGAACACAAAGAAAGTGGACAGATACTTCTGTCTCACAGAGTTTTGAGCAGTGAATCAGAATTGCAACCTACCGATTCAGTGAAAACCGTGGCAGACCCATCGTATGGGTAGTCACCTCCAACCAAATAGGCGATAACCTTGCCATTACGGTCTTCAGGCCGAGGGGGATTCCATGTCACCAAGACCCAACCTTGGCCTTTCTCTGTGTCTCTCAGTTGCAGGGGAGGCCCACTGGGTTCTGTAAATAAAAGAAAGTTAAACCAAATGAAAATAATAGTGTTGCTGTATAGAAATGGTTAATCTGAACTTGCACGGTGTCTTAAAATTCCATAAACAAAAAACTGATATAAACTGCAAGATTAATAATCTAGCATATTTTGGTTTTATTAACATATATCTATTGTTGGCAGATTACAGGGGAGTTTTAAGGCTGATGAGCATAAGAACATAACAGAATGAATAAGAAAAAATTATTCGAGGAGGAACCTTCAGTGATGGTGTTTTGCTTCTGTCTCCGACTTGCAAAAACAGAAACTAAAAGTTATCAAAAGAGGCTCGTTTAACCAGTGGCATTTCTTTACACAGTTTGGAAGCTATTTGTCTGTAACTTTCCCATTAGAGATGACAGTATCTGGCTAGAGATAGAAATAGAATGAGTATATCACAGTCATTTGTAGCAAGTAATATGTAAACTGTTAGCTAGACTATCGATGATATACATACTGTCAGGTTCTGTGGTAACACTCAGGCTGCTGCTCCAGTGACTGAGTCCCACATCAGTCAAGGTTGCAATACTGAAGGTGTAGTGGGTATAGGGTCGCAAATTTTCCACTAATTTTCTTGTCACAGACTCTTTGTTGATCAATACAAACTCCTCTGCAAAATAAATTACAAAAATAACATATTGTACTCATTTCCATTTCCAATATTATTGCACAAAATTGATACTGTATTGAGAAAAGACAAATTTATTTACTATCAAAGAATATGGCCAATACATATAGAAGAGCATGACAACCAGTAAGTAAGATGACATCATTTAGTAGAGGAATGAGGAGAAGGAGGGGTTGTTGTTGTTCCTCAAGCTGTCAGGCCAAGCAGCCCCAAGCCCCTGAGGAAGGTGCTTTCCCACAGTGCCCTCAGAGTGTATGTTGTGTTGTTGTTGAAGTTCCTCAAGCTGTCTGGCCGAGCAGCCCCGTATGTTGTGTTGTTGGCGAGTGTGGTTGAATTCATTGCAGTCTTCCATAATGTGTTTAATAGTGTGGGGTGCTATGTTCATCCTGGACAGGCATCCACAATGGCTCCATCCAGCTTCTGATATGTCAGAAAGGCTGGGTGGTGGCTACATTGCAGCTTGGCCAGATGGACTCAGTCCTCACAGGGAAGGGAGGATTCAGATGGGTGGATGTCAGGTCGTGTAAGCAGCTGAGTGTTGATTTTTAGTGTTTGGATAGATTGGTGTGTGATTTGAGAATGGATACCGGTATGTTTCTGGAGACTTATTTGGGGCGGGCAGGGTGTAAGAGATGATAGTACAGTATTTGTATATGATAACATGTACTGGGTGTTTTTATGATGTTCTCTGACATGTGTAGTGTAGTGGGTGGTGTGGGTTGTGGTAGCTGTGCAACTTGTGATTGTCTCTGTTCTGTTTGTCTGAAGGGTGTGGATCTCGGGTTGCTCTCCATGTCTTCGGCTAGGAGAAGCCGAGAGATGACACCTGGAGAATCATTTCTAGGTGATGTAAAAAATGTGTGACTGTGTATGTTGTGTGAGGCTTGAGGTATTGCCCAAGTGACTGAAGCCATTCCCAGGGACTCAAACCCCCAAGATTTTGTGGCAGTTTGGCCCCCTTGGCTTCCTTCCTTGGTAGCTCTGGGGAGTGGTCCCATGACCTAGACACAGCCACTCCAGGACCAGAGAAAAGGGTGATATAAAGTAGTGGTGAGGAGGAAAACTCTACCCAAACCTGAGCGCCATATGGCATGCAAGAAAAGCCTCCTGCTTGAAGGGATAAGTGGTTATGATATGATATCCTTACAAGTTTTGTCACTCTATCATCAAATGTACATTACTAACCATTAGCAGAGGAACAACTGGTGTTGACAGAGGGCACACGGCAGATTGAGATGTTGAATCCTCTGGGGTCAGCTGCTTGTGCTTTGCAGTTCAGCTCCCACCGCAGTGCAACCGATGTTGAAGTACTATAATTTGTAGAGAAAAGGCATCAGTAATTGTGGTCAACTGTGAGGTATGAATAAATATTATAGGTATCGTTTCATAAATACTGTAATCCTCTTAAACATTATTACAGTATCCTGTAGTTATAAATAACAAAATACTGTAGTCTTTTTAACTAACTACAGCACAGTATTTCACAGTAGTGAAATATCTTTTGCTATATCAAAACAAAAAATTATCCCCAACATGGTGCGAGTCGTACGAGATAATGGTTGTGTTCTGGTAATCAATCAATTTTCTTTTCACTAAATAACCTGAGACAATATTATTGCAATTTACTCATTTATTTTAAGTCCTATATACTGTAATCTAATTTTACCATGAATTTCTATAAATGTCAATAACTGATATTTTATAGAATGTATAGCATATTAGTTTGGTTCAGTGCCATAATAGTACTATACTTACATATAAGAATGGGTAAAGTCTTCAATTCCGGGGGGTCTGTCACCATGGTTGGCAACGCAAGAGCTCCATTTTATTCCACTGGATGAATTGTGTGACTCAAGAGAGATTCCAAACATGTAGCGTCTAGAGCTGTCAAAGTTGGTCAGGTTTTCAACACCAGACGTTGGGTTGTCAAGCACCTTCCAATCCAGCTTTGTCTGTGGTAGTAGAAGTAAGTCATGAACAACTTTGTTGGGTCAGGTTTGGAATAAGATAGTGTTATTATTCCATTCTTGGATATAAATGTAACCTAAATGAATAATATTTTCCATAACTCCCTTCTGCTTGGGCCCAATTTATACACACCTTACAGGAGTTTTCATATTCAAGCTGCTTGCACCAGTAGAGTGTGACAGACTCCACGTGGTCCCTCCATTCCGGAAGCCGCCACCTAACACTGTATGTGGTCTTGCCGTGTCCTTGGTATGCTATCACCCTGAAGTAAGGTGGTGTCTTGAGGATGGCCGACATTTTAGGTACCACAAGTGATGACGTGAGGTTCAGTTCTTCTGGGAAGCCCTCACTATTGACGGGCATCACTTCAAACCTGCATGAGAGGTTACAATATTTCTGGGTCTTAAAATGGTTAAAACGAGTTCTATTCTGTACTTTCATTATTACTATATTGGTATAGAAATATGGTGAAAATTATTAAATACAGTATACTGGATGCAAAAGGCAAATGAACTAGATCTATCTATCTATCTATCTATAGCTCTGACGTCTCGTTGCCTCCGGGAACTTCCTCCAGTTTACCATGTTCCAACATTCCCTCCATACTTGGTTACACCCTACTCTGCCCCTCATGTTTCTCTCCCTTACATACTCTTCCACTCTGTTCTGCCATTTAACCGGTGGTCTGCCTCTCACACCAAGTTCCAAAACTTAACTTCCATACACCTTATTTACAAACTCCTAACCTTGCATTCTCTCCACATGTCAAAACCACCTCAATGTAATACGCTTCACCCTCTCAACCACTCCACACTCGATACCAGTTGCCTTCTTATTCATATCACATCTCTCATTACTTTCTCCATCCCACCTGGTAAGTCCACATGCTCCTCTCAAGTAACTTATTTCCACTGCACCTATTCTAGACTAATGAGCCTTACTCCAAGTCCATGTCTCTGATGTATATGTCAGTATATTGGCAGGATTATACTATTTCAGTCCCCTTTTCACTTCCATACTCACTTTCCTACCCTTCATAACCCTCCCCAGTGATCCTATGACCTGTCTACCCTTCACTGATCTCTCCCTAATTTCTCCTAATCTAGATATCCTTAATTATATACCATACGAGGATACTGCTATTTATGAATCATAATGCTTTTGACAAAACCATATAAAGAACATACAATAATCATTCCTCATGTAAAATCAAAATAATACAGTACAAACAATACATAATCCCAACAGAGTATAAATCTGACAAGAAAGAGCATAACAGTCCTATGCATCAGTACTTTACCTGTAGGGAATGTCCTTTGATAAGTTTCTTAATATATGAAATGTTTCAGTGACATCGTCAACTTTGCTCAGCGGACTGAAAAGAGAAAATTGATTTTTCAAAGTATATTCTATAACATCACTAGATTACTATAACATAGCTGGATTACAAATTCATATATTATTTTTCAAACAAATACTTTTTAAATTTTTTAGACAGTTTTATACAGCTTGCATAATGGCACCCATAATATGGAGTACAGTACAGAAAAACAAACATCTCCTAACTAACCTGACATCCCTCTCATTATAGACGGTGATAGTATAATGGAAGTTGGGTGCATTCCAGTAGAGTGGGTCAACTTCCTGCCACATGAGGTTGATGTTGCGGCTGTACCTGGTATCCTCAACTACGAACATCCCTCTAGTGGTCTTGGGAGCCCTTGTTGGACCTACAGAAATTAAAACACCGTTAAAAATAAAAATAGAACAAACAGTTGAATAATAAAGGGACTGGATAGTATTGTAAATCACTGTACAGTTAGCCAAAGGAATTCTTACATATTCTATTTGGAGAGGTCATTATTATGGAGGTTACTGCAATGAATGGTCTACCAAGTGACTCAGTGATTGCAAAACAACAAAACTAATACATAATGTTGTGTTGTAGTTACATAGTCTAACATTTTCTGTATGTTGTAGATCTTTGAAAACAACAGTGAATGGACAAATTTTTGTGGCCAATAGCAAAACTACAATTCGACTCAACTCTGACTTACCATTCTTTAGGGGACACAAATTTAATACAGTACATTCAAACCCTTAAAATCAAAGGCCAGCGACAGTGAAACACCACCTGTACATGAAAATAATAAATAAGGAATCTCTTGACTTTTTATGGTTAATGAAATATATTGGTGATATTTCACTGTAAGTCTGATACAATTTCATAAGCATTATACAGATCTCCTCCTTGCCAAGGATGTATTATCGTGATAAATTTCTATATGTTTTTGCCTAGGTTTTTCAGGGCCAGTGTTAGATACTGTACTTTAAACTATTCTTGCCCTATGTGTAAATAATCATATCGAAAACAATTTTTGTATACATTATATAACACATTTAACTACATACTGTACATTGGTCATGTATTATGAGTCTCTGAGCAAAACAATCTCCATATATCAAGTAATCCTCAAATGCTATAAATTGTTCATTATCAAAGCACATTGCAAATCTATGAAAACTTCTGAGCATACTTTGGAATCTAATATTTCTGAAGTTATACCAAGATTTATCTTCCCACCATAAAATTTATTGTTAGTCTGACATACACAATTTCGTATTGGATTGCTTTCCTCAACTGGGGTAAGGGAATGATCTTACAGGCCTGCAAATACAGTTCATATTGAGATGGTGTGCTACATCTACACTCAACAACTCTACCAAACTCTTCAATCTACTGTATACATTCTTAAGACTTACGTGTTGGGGTGGTGGTATTGACTGCAAAGGCTGGCTTAGACCACATATGGTCTCTGATAGCACCAGTTCCTGTATGAAGCCTCACTTGGAACTCATACTCAACATACGGGTGCAGATTGTCAATCACTTTATTGAAGACCTCACGATGAAACTGCTTCGGCTTCACTTCCCACACATCATTCTAAGAAAATCTTCTGTGTTAATAATTCTGCACTTTCTGACCTTGCTAAATATTTGTTTTTGTTTTTTTGTGTAAAAGTCTATAAGTTTTGAAGCTACACTTGAGGATATCTAGCAAGCAAATTGTCCTTAGTAATCCCATATTATACTGTACAATACAGAATACATGTATCGAAAAATATTCTCCACTAGATCATAAAAGGAAGGAGAAAACAATTTGGCAAAAGCACCACTGAGCCTGGGCTTCCATTAGGCTGGAAACATATTAAGAAAGGTGATAAAATGCACTATCTTAATTTACTCTAAAGCTCAAGTTACTCATCATCTCAGTATGTTCATTGTTTTAATTTATTTTAATTTTTTTATTACTCAATGCAACAATATACAAGATGTTTCCTCATCAATACCCATTTCCCATTTCTTAAAGGGTGAGGGACTCCAAAGCCTGGGGTGGAAAAATGAAATCAGAATAAAGAAATACACAATAAAATGGGTCACACTTCTATTCACTCCCTTTTTCAAGCCCACAAAATGTCTCATTTTACTAAATGCCTCAACTTTACCAATGTCTAAATTACAATGTCATTATGCCTGTATGTTTCAATGACTTCTTTTTCCATGCAACTGCATAAAAATAAACTTAATGTAAATTTATTTTGCCACAACATAACATACCAAGTGCCATGGGCTTTGATCACGAACATCGTTGACTCCAATCCGCAGTGTCCTGTACTTCACCTCCAGTGTCACATTACCAGGGAAGACATCGATGGGGTGTGGCAAAGTCCATGTTAAATTGACTTCCCTTGGCCCTGTCGCGTAGGCTACAAAATTTGCTGCTCTCTCTGGGATTACTAAAGAGGAATATAAGATACCATTAGAACATATGGTATATTTAATGTACAGTACTATACAAATGTTTTCACTTTACTTTCGTTCAATTGCTCAATGGAAATATGATAATCATAATACACTTCTCCACACATATACAGTATAGTATGTCATAATATGATGATGTATGTGGAATAACATTATTGATATCATATTGCACAAAAAAAACACTGTACAGTATAGCAAATTATAGTAAATATTTTTGGACCCTCTTCACTATTATCTTCATGATAAAAGTAAAACTGAGTACTTGACCTTTATGTATGTCATGACATAATTACAACTAAGTACTGTATTATTAACCCCCTCATACTCTTTTGATGCAATCTGCATCCAACTGCTTCCTAGAATTCCTTCAGCCAAACAATCTAGCCCAGACATAACATGTCACACTAACTCCTAGTAATGTGTGCAACATCATAAAATGTTTCCATTCAACTTTTTTCCGTCTTTATCTACAGTATAACTCTTTTGGGTATTAGTAGAGAAGTATTCCGTTCTTGGCTAGGGCCGCGCAGTGTTACCACATCCGGCTAGGTCCCGGGAATTTGCCCCGGTCACTTTATGATAGTTATATCGGTTATATCCCAGTAGTTTGCCCAGGTTAGGTCCCGGTAATCTGTTGTGGTCTAGGTTAGCTTAGGTCAGGTCATGTTAGGTCAGACTAATTTCCAAATTATGTTATTATATATCTCAAAACCAGCATATCTCTGAGAAAAACACCATAGATGAAAAGGGTCTTAGAATGGTAAAAAATTGTGAGTAATGATATTAAAATATACAATATAGTGAACAGAGTACTTCTCTACTTTTACCCAGTTTTGTTATGAAGTTGATACATGTTATATATAAATTAGTGATCTTCTCAATGAACAAAATAAAAGGAAGAGAACATAAATTATAATATTTTATCATATTCATTTACTCAATCATAAATTCTCACAGACCTATTAATATTTAGTCAATGCTTGAAAGTTGGTTGGATTTAGCTTAGACACAGCCCGCATCAAACGAATGAATTATTGGATTTTTCAACAGTTCCCCTCTATGTGTCCCCATCAATTTGAAAATGTATTTCGGTACAATGTTGGATTATCCTACTACTGCATGTACAGCCGCCGGCAGCATAAATTCGCGTCCATCTCATGTACAGTACAGTACTTGATAGTGCTAATAATATGACCAGATAGTTGAATTCTGAACCAGTTTTTATCGTAACATGTGCAATTTATTATATGTGAAGTACATCTGTTATCTCTGCATTCAAATTGTGTTACAACATCAATATTGCTTATACGTGTACTGTACATATGTAGGTGGAAAGGATGTGAACTTATGCTGCAGACTGTACAGTACAGTACTATAGTTTGTAAATTAATACTGTACAAGTACTGTACCTCCAAAATATTAATAACAAATGCTTACTGCACTTGTTAAATATTTAATAATAAAAAATCTTCAAAGTTACCATAATCTACAGTAAACTAAGCAAATTTGTCTTCCTAAATGCTGGGCCCAAAGCATCAAACCTTTGTAACACATAATGACAGTATGAATACTTACCAGCAGCCCAGGAACTGATAGAGTGGTTATACATAATAACCTCAGGAGAGATTGCACTAGTGGCTATAAATGTTATAACCCAATTATTTCTTTTATTGAAATGGGATTCATTCCAAAAACACCAATCTTTTCCTTCTTCCGTTTTTGGGCAAGTCCTGTAAATTTGAGTAAAAAAAAAAAAATTGGTCATAGATTTGGGTCTAGATAAAATGTAGAATGTAGTAGAATGAGTTGAGTACAGGACAAATATTCCTGAAAAATTGTACTGCATAGAAGTCAACAAATGTTTCTTTATTTGAACATACTGTATTGTAATGTAATGTAGTATAATTGGTATTATTCAAGAGTTTGTCCATAATCACTACCATCAATTTTGTTCTGTCAGATACATTTCATAATACATGTATTGTACTTAATTTTTTCACAGGTTATTTCCGTCTCAAATGCATAGCTTTCATCGATCTAACAAACAGACAGGAGGGAGATCAAGGTTTTCATAGTTTCACTTATCTAATCTTCCACAGAATATTGCCCTAAAATAATATTATAGATATTTATGGACTTGCATACTGTGCATATTATTGGAATAAAAGCTAAACTTTATATTATACTGTACGTATTTGAAAAGATTTGTATAAAAATTGTCCAAAATGTTGTTTCTACTGTACTTTTCTTCAGGAAAATTCATCTGCCTGTTGTACTGTATGTTTATGAAGTGAAGTATGAACTGTTTACAGAAAGGTTACTGAATATGTCAATTATGTTAGATAAATGTGAATCAACGTGTAGGTTCAGATGCTATTTGTTTTCATGGTATTCCATCTCACAATATATTATGCAAATTACATTTTCACTGAACATAGGTTATTTTTAAGGCTTATGAAGCTGAATAAAAACATATACATATAAGCAATGTGTACCGCATAATTGTATAAATTAAAGTGTTTTATGACTATTTACAGTACACAAAATTTATAATACCACTGGCATGCAACAGTCATTGGCATGATCATGATATATCATATACTGTACTATTGCACCATGGTTTTCATATGTAACGGATTTTAAGGAAGCTATAATTTTGATGGAAGTGTTTTTTAAATGGAGGCTAATCATACCCCAAAATTGCAAAGGACCGCTAAACAAATAATCTGAACTGAGGTTGTCGGTTTCATGTCCTGATTTGGAGTAATCTGCATCCTCCATTTCAGTGACAAGATCACAACTCTCTTAACAAAAGAACAGAATTGTGTGTACCAATATTATGTACAGTGGAAGGATGTGTGTTTCCCAAGAAGGTAAAGGCAGTTTGATTTATACAGTACTCACCTCGTATTCTCTTGGATGGTCACAGTGATTCAAACTAAGAAATGAATTACAGTAACCTGTATAATATAAACTTACCTCTGTGATGGTGGAGAGAACAGAACTGCTATGGTCTTTATACTAATGATTCTTTAACATGCAACAATATAATTCCACTACTGAACATGAAACCTTGCATATTAGGAGTCATGATAGTAACCATATAAACTGAGTGTAACATGCTTGACAATCTGATATTTACCCTGTTGATGAATATGCAATGCAATGATAAAACAAAATATGTCACGTGTATCAAAGCTTCACATGCTGTTCATAAATCAATAACACGTTAAACACAATAGACGAGGGATAAGTTAAAGATAGAAAAATTAAATAAAAATTGAAGAACACATAAAACATATCAATGCCTCTTAAGTTGCAAGCTTTCATCAGAGGAAACTCACAGTCACACAAACCTTGAGCATACTGATTGATGTTAAAAGTTTGGATGTGGCTGCCAAGGTCATTGGACGAATGGAGAGTGAAATTGTACCACTGGGCTTTGTCATGTGGTGGCTTGGTGACCTCATTCAGGACACAACTGCCCCGATTTTTCCAGACTGAATATTTGGGACATTTGGAGATTCCGTATCTACCACACCCACACAACACCAGAGTTTTATTATGATGACAGTGATTAGTATGCTTTTTGTTTATTTTACTGGTATTGTATTCATCTCAGAACTCAAACCCACATCATGCTGTGGCTGGCTACTAAAAAAGCACTAAACATTTGATTTTCTATATATTTTCCAATCTTTCACTCTACAAAAGCACTAATTTACTAGAGTTCTGAGATCATTAAAAATAGTGACATTTAATTTACTAAAAATATTAAAGGTAAGACTTTTAAAAGACATCAAACACTGTACCCACAACCTAATGAATGCTTGTAATAATCCGATCAATTAATGTCTTAAAACGGAGGATCAGCACCAAAATCACATTTTGAGATCCTACACTCAGAATCCTGTAGCTATTCATGATAATTTCTATTATTGTATTTGAATCTTGAATTTGAATTATCAATTGCATATCTTAAAGATAGCCTTTGTTAAATGTATGAAATTTTTCTATGTAACATTTACCACAGAACTGAGGAAACCTCACAATATGGGAACAATAGTTTGGTGCTTATTCTCCCTTCTTATATTATCATAACACTCCTAACTAGTGAAATTCTGACTTCCAGATGGCAAAGTCATGTACAGTATCTATCATTGTAGGTGTGTATTGAGTATGATCACCTTACCGCGGCCTCAATATACAGTACAGTACAGTATTGCCAAACTTGTACTTAGCTTACACAGAGGACTGAAAAAATTTCCATAACAGTCATTATATTAAACATATATGGTACTGCAGCTTAATTATATCAATAAAGTGAGTTCCTTTATACAGCACTCTTATGTTAGATGGGGCTTTCTCAACTCTGTACAAAAAGTAAAATCTATGAAATTATGTTCCTGGAAGGTGATTAACAGCTATGTACTCTAGTTTTCACTTTCTAATGTCAATAATTTTAATAACATAAATACCAGTTACATGTTGACAAGAACAAAGACATTTTATCGAGATTTAAGGCACAAACCATGCAGTAAATTGGAGATCTGTATTCAGTATTGCATTGTAATGATCTCCACTCAAACAAGGCTATCATGAAGAATCAAAGATTTAATCTGTAATAGCCACATAAGAGGGATTAATAACTATACTGTACTGTATGGATATTTCACTATAAAGCAAGCTTCTGTATTTTCACTGGCTTTTAGGAGCAGAAGATATGACTTGGATTTCCGATTGTACAGTCCATTTAAAGAATGATCTAGGTACTGGCTAAACATGAAAAAAAAAAAAAGTACAGTAGAGATGTACATAAGATTACAAGGGACTAGAATTGTAACCGACCAACTGTGTCACACTTCACCTGACGTTTCATAAAGTAATGTGCTATAAAAGTCTAGTGTTGTGGTGACTGTTCAATAATTGTGATCCTTGCCATCTGAAAGTTAAAGTTCACAATTTATGTGAGCAAAATGTTCTGTAAAATGTTTCAATAGGTCATGGGTTCCTTCAGACATTGTAATACCTGTATATAGTATACTCTATCCAATCCTAGCTTGCAATTGGAGCCTAGCTGTATTTTTAATGCTCGTCTCTGATTGGTCAATTTTTCCGTTCAAACTTACCTTTCCCATACCAAAACATTGCATTTCTCCGAGGTACACTTTTTTTGTTTTTTCTTGGTGCCTCGCTTATTTCGCTTAATATCTGCTTGGCACTTTGATAACCTGACAGAATAATGATAGAGGATTACTTTTATCGTGAAAAAAATATCCATATCATTAAAAAATATACGATTAAATACGAGTTGAAGTGAAACAAGTAGATAAAATTGTTTATGCAACTTTTTTTATATGCCGATATTTATTTACAAATATTACGCTACCATGACTAAAAATGGGTGGATGATGTAGATAAAATCCTCCTGCATGTCATGGTGGTATAAGATTGTAGATAAGACAGAAATTATTGCTGGAAACATAATTTTAATGCCAAGATATCAATGACGCTCCAATGTGCACCCAGTGTTGCCAGGTGCAGGGAAATTTCTCTGTTTTAGGGAATTTAGAAGTCCACACAGGGAAATAATATACAGTTCGTTCAAGAGTAAACAGGGAAATTTCTACCAGATGAAATACCTAAAAGACCATCAATGTTCAGGAGTAAACAGGAAATATTGAGGTAAAAAGTGAAATTCTGATATTGAAGTGAGGGAAATTTCGTCAAGCAGACATGGCAACACTGACACACGAGCGCGGGAAAACAGGGTGCACGGTCATGCACATTAGAGCGTCATTGACAACTTGGCATTAAAATTACGTTTCCAGCAATTATTTCTGTCATATCTACAATCTTATACCACCATGACATGCAGGAGGATTTTATCTACATCATCCACCCATTTTTAGTCATGGTAGCGTAATATTTGTAAATAAATATCGGCATATAAAAAAAGTTGCATAAACATTTTTATCTACTTGTTTCACTTCAACTCGTATTTAATCGTATATTTTTTAATGATATGGATATTTTTTTCACGATAAAAGTAATCCTCTATCATTATTCTGTCAGGTTATCAAAGTGCCAAGCAGATATTAAGCGAAATAAGCGAGGCACCAAGAAAAAACAAAAAAAGTGTACCTCGGAGAAATGCAATGTTTTGGTATGGGAAAGGTAAGTTTGAACGGAAAAATTGACCAATCAGAGACGAGCATTAAAAATACAGCTAGGCTCCAATTGCAAGCTAGGATTGGATAGAGTATAGTAAAGCTAAATATAAATTATATATTTCAGACTTCCATATAAAATCATCCCTATCACATTATTTTCTCATTCAAACAAACCTAACTTTTTATATTCCTCCATATTAAATTCCACACTACACCCTGTTAGTAACTACTGCAGTTACTGCAAGTCTTTTACCAAACTACAGTACAGTACAGTAAACCACCACCGATCAAAACAAGACAGTTTTTGCAACTACTTTTGTCATCAGTATAGTACAGCTGTACTTTACTTCCCAGTGGGGAATAAAAACTAAATGAACAATTCTTGTAAATGGTGTATTATGCAGGAATTATTGAAGAAAACATTTAGTTGTAAGTAAAGCCACAGATTTTACATACAGTAATGAAATCAGCACCAATAGTTTCTTTCAAAGCAATTGTATCTATGATTCACTTCAGTTAAAGCAGCTACTTAAATTGTCAATACTGTATTTGACAAAATTATGTTCACTTAGTTTTCTTCAATGAAAATTAATGAGCATGTACTTCTGTAGAGTGTTTAGCTAGATTTGTTAGTATTTGTTGCATCCTGCCATGATTCAACTTGAAGTGTCCTTCACCCACCACAAACCATATGTTTACCATCTTTAATTTCATCCTTTACAGAACTTAAGTCAAGATTACACAGTTGTTCAAACTATCACCCTAAGAGCTTATGTTATTTTCTAATTCCCTTGATCCAATGTTGTCATCCAGAGAAATATTACCCTAAACATACGGTAATTCAGCCTTATTTCCAGGTCTGTAGGATGGTAGGGTTACTGTACAAAAACTGAGCACAACCGAGGGTAATTACAGGTTATTGGTCGCTGATAATTATTACTTTGCAACAAAACATAAATGGTATCCTGTATACTGAAAGAGAATACAGGTATGCTAAAAATGATACTCATTATTAATTTTTTTTAAATTACTCTCGATTAACTAAAATGGAAAATTTCTTTCATCTTCTAAGTTATGTAACACGAGCCGCCCGTCATTATGTACAATATTTCTTGTAAAATTGACAGCCAACAGCAAATCAAATGTCTAGTTGTGAGCACGTTGCCGACATATTTAAAGTTTGACTAGGTTATCCCATATAATTAGGACTACAATATGTCTAATATATAAAAAGTTTATAATCATTCTCGAAACACTGAACATCTTCAAAAATTACCTAAAACTATTTATTCAACAATCAAAGTAACTTCATGCTTAAATTAATATTAATAAGACATGGTACAGTATATACTGTACATAGGAAATAAGGCTACAAGCCAAATTCTATTACTGTATACATAAACACCGGAAGCCAAAAGACCATTATTTTATACCTATATGAAACAGTACTGGTATTTAACTGTCCAAATTCCAGTAACTAGCAAAAACTTTACAACCTCTTTTCTCACATTACCACAACATTGTTGTATCAATCACACTAAACTTTTCACACAGCTCATTTGTCATGCCCATTAAGGGAATAAGATGTTAGAAAATTGAAAGTTACAAAGTTCTTTAAAGAATATAAAAAAATAGCATCAAACTACTTAATTAAGATGTACTGGTTTGCAACAAAGCTTGACAATATCACTACCATTAATTTGTTGATGACATCTTATCCCCTGGAAAACTTTCACATTCACAGTACTTGTGATTAAGAGAAATTTCTAAATTAATAATCTAAGTAAAAACAAAATTCACTTACCTACGTTGATGAAGCAAGCCTTATAGAGGGAAACATATATTCCTATCATAGATAATTATCTAAACAACTGAAGGATACTTAACAGTTCAGGGGGAGATATTGAAACATTACACACTAGTCTGTATTGAATAGTATTATACTCTACAGTAAATATCTAATCAAAGTTGCATAAGAAAATAACAATACTACAGTACTATGTGTTGTCTTAAAACAAAGTTACAGTTAGCTTTATGGGCTGGCCAAAGTTGAACAATAACATCTCTCCCTAACTTGGAAAGGTTTTATCGGGGGCCTGCCTCTTCAACCCAAAGGGCCTATTCACTCCTTCCCTCCAGGAACCCCCTAGAAGAGGCTTGTGTAATATGTTGTTTTGAGAAGAAGGTATTCTTGAGTAGAAATATACCTGCCTATAGTTGTAGTGAAGGGAAATTATTGGGCAGCCCAATTCTCAAAGCTAACTTCCCTAATCATCAGCATACGAAGCAACTCCAAAAAGCATCAGAAAGCCTGTCGACTACAGCCCACAGCCATTACTTCCATATACAGTATGTGTACTGTACTGTATATTGTCTAACTGGTATTGGTTTGATGTCCTAGATGTAGGAGACAAAGATCTGGGAGAGACATTAAAATTCAGGTAATTTTCTAAGTCTCCAAACACCCTGGCCATAGTACTGTACAGTTGCCAAAAAAGGTATTGCGACAAATCTTGAGAGAACTTTAACCATAATAATATCCACAACTATTTGTATGGACTATAAGCATGTATAACAGAAGGAAATATACATAACCTTCTGTGATACATACTTATAATCCCTACAAACAACTATGGGCATTAATATATTTAATGTTGTATTAATAGTTGTCGCAATACCTTTTTTGGCAACTGTACAGTCGGCAGCAGAAGTTCGCTGCAAGCCGACCCTTGTGGAGAGAGTCAGTTGGTCTGGCAATACTGTATAAAGTATAGTTGCCACCAGTGCATTTAAATGCTGTTATTGACGTGGTTTTATGATTATTATTTAAAGTCGAAGTGGCCTATGAAATAATTTCCTCTGTTATTAATACCTGTAGTATATGAAAATGTAAACTCTTTCATGACAAAAGTTAAAAATGATATATGAGAATGATAATAGAATATTTTTTAATTTCACTACCTGCAAACTCGTTCCACCTTCTTTCCCTCCCCACCTGGAAGTATTCTTCACCCTCCTTTTCTCTCTCTCCTCCACCCCCTTTGTCTCTCTCCACCACCTCTCTCTCTCTCTCTCTCTTGCACTGGGAAGAGTCACAGCACTAAATTATATTTGCTCATTAATGTTTCAAATAACCACAGGTCATCAATTATTTTCTTTTATCAGTCCCTCATATCTCAGTCCCTGCTCTCCATCCCAAGTTTACATTATAAGGTGTGCAACCAGGTTATCACATTTGTTTGTCCATTTATTACATATACACATCATATTACACATGTCCTTCAGATTTAAAATAATGACCATTAATTATATAAGTAAACTATTATATAATAATTGTGACTAATCAACAAAATAAAGTAGTAGCTCATATACAGGTTAATGAAGATGTCATTAACAATGAGGATATAATATTATAACTTTAAACGAAAATATTAAACAGTATAATGAATTATTCTATTCAGGAAAAGCACCAAGCTACAACTAACTACCGAAATCATTCAGTAGCCACTCCATCCACCGCCGTTTGCAATAACTTACCCAAGCCTGTCTGGCATAGAGGCAACTGTATTGTAGATCACTTGTTGATTTATTTCGGAATAGTTCCCATTATATATATATAGTGATTAATTTGCATATATAGACCTAATAAGGTTATATAATAATTAAAATATGGTAGCATGCAGGTGAATACTTATGAAACCCCGAACAATTTTATAATGTTATGCTTTGTAAAATAATGCAATTCTATAGAAGCGAAATTAAAGTATCCGACGAAACGGCACAAGATACTCCCGTGAGAACATTTGTGAAGTTGCCAAAAGTGGCCATGTGACCTGTAATGTGTGGGGTTGGGTTCATTTATACGGCGTCGGAGAACTTACTGAAATAGAAGGGCGTTTTAATGCTGAAAAATATCTCGAACTGCTGGAGTAGGTGATGGTTCCAACTGTTCGAGCTATGGCCCTTCCGTACCCTGAGCTAATTCATTCCATGCAGGTGAATACAGAACAACACTTATGAAACCCCGAACAATTTTATAATTTTATGCTTTGTAAAATAATGCAATTCTATAGAAGAAAAATTAAAGTATCATATTATACAATTACTGTTAAAAATCTAATCGGTGAATATTTTAATTATTATATAACCTTATTAGGTCTATATATGCAAATTAATCACTATATATATATAATGGGAACTATTCCGAAATAAATCAACAAGTGATCTACAATACAGTTGCCTCTATGCCAGACAGGCTTGGGTAAGTTATTGCAAACGGCGGTGGATGGAGTGGCTACTGAATGATTTCGGTAGTTAGTTGTAGCTTGGTGCTTTTCCTGAATAGAATAATTCATTATACTGTTTAATATTTTCGTTTAAAGTTATAATATTATATCCTCATTGTTAATGACATCTTCATTAACCTGTATATGAGCTACTACTTTATTTTGTTGATTAGTCACAATTATTATATAATAGTTTACTTATATAATTAATGGTCATTATTTTAAATCTGAAGGACATGTGTAATATGATGTGTATATGTAATAAATGGACAAACAAATGTGATAACCTGGTTGCACACCTTATAATGTAAACTTGGGATGGAGAGCAGGGACTGAGATATGAGGGACTGATAAAAGAAAATAATTGATGACCTGTGGTTATTTGAAACATTAATGAGCAAATATAATTTAGTGCTGTGACTCTTCCCAGTGCAAGAGAGAGAGAGAGAGAGAGGTGGTGGAGAGAGACAAAGGGGGTGGAGGAGAGAGAGAAAAGGAGGGTGAAGAATACTTCCAGGTGGGGAGGGAAAGAAGGTGGAACGAGTTTGCAGGTAGTGAAATTAAAAAATATTCTATTATCATTCTCATATATCATTTTTAACTTTTGTCATGAAAGAGTTTACATTTTCATATACTACAGGTATTAATAACAGAGGAAATTATTTCATAGGCCACTTCGACTTTAAATAATAATCATAAAACCACGTCAATAACAGCATTTAAATGCACTGGTGGCAACTATACTTTATACAGTATTGCCAGACCAACTGACTCTCTCCACAAGGGTCGGCTTGCAGCGAACTTCTGCTGCCGACTGTACCTCCCTATCTACCCCTACTCACTGTTACTACCGTTGCTTGAGCAGATATTTTTTCTGTCCCCACCACTAAACCTTAATTAAATTTGATGAAAAAAAACACATATACTGTAACTGAAATTTGAAACTATACTTATTAATCTAAATTTGTGGATGTTAAAATTATGATCACAATAACCTTACACTGGCTGTTGACCCTCACTTTGTTACAGACAGACATCAAACATTACAGATGACATACAGACATTTAAACTTAGTACAGTACTACAGTATAGATTAAAGAAAAGGGATTGGTACTAAAAATTGGGTAAGAGATTAAGTATCCATTCAGTTTGTGATAATTCTTGTCCCTATAAAGCCAAACTATGCCACACCACTCAATACCAAACCAATCCTCAAATGCTGCAGGCCTGGCAAGTTGGTGCCCTCAGCTAACACTTTCAGGAAGCCAGGTGAAATATTTTGTACTGCATAATACAAACTGCCTTTATCTTTGAATAATATCTAAGCATAAAAATAAATCCCATTCAGTGTAAATGTATGAAATGCACTGTGTTAAACTGTAATTAAAGTAATATTATTACATTCTATTTCATATGTTGATTCATGTACAGAGCATGCTATTGTGTTCATGCAAAATGTGAAATAAAAAATACACATTCAACATTCCATATGCACAATATGTTCTTACAACCTGTAAACATGCATTTAAGTACTGTATACACTATTAAAGTATTGTAAAGCTTGTAAAGCTGGTAAAGCAAAGCAATCATACTAATCATTTTTGCAACTCTGAGAGAAAAGTTCTTGATCTCAGCTACAAATAAATTTCATAAGTTACCTTACAAACACATTTAAGTATAGAATATGTAATTGTCAGCATTGTTTATTATGTGTTGTTAACCTAAACTGATATTACTGTACAGTACATTACAACACACAATGGGCACAGTGAGTTTATGTTATTTTCATACAAGTCGTCTGATTCTTTGCCTGGATCCTATTGTAAAGTTGCCTAATCCTGCCACAGTGGATCACTTATTTCCACTTTACTCTGACTCTTGTGTCTTATTCTGTCACACCACCAACAGTATGTCCTCCTTCACTGCATCCATAAACCTTCTTATTGGTCTCCCTCTCTTTCTCCTGCCTGGAAGGACCATCTCCAACAATTTTTTCCCCACATACCACTCCTCTGTACCTGGCCAAACCACCTCAGTCTCGCTACTCTGGCTTGGTCTCCAAACCGGCGTATGTGTTCTGTCCCTCTCCTATGCTCATTTCTAATTTTATCCAACCTCATCACTCAATAAATCCTTCACTCTTAAAGGCATCCATGGAGCTAGAATTAAACCTTATGGATTCACCCACAATTAAAAACTGAATATATAATAAATGCTGCGTATGTTCTTGGACTGAGGTTAATGAAAACCGAGACACTATTTTCGACCCCTAAATTCCATAACACTCATAAAAATCATCCAAAGATAAGTAAAATTATACTGACCTAGTTAGCTATTATGTACAGTTGAGCAAGTAGAAAGTGCAAGACAAATCTGGCTATATATGACAAGATTTTCACCATCTCTCAAAGTTCAGCCAATCACGTTCCACTTTACATTGGCTTTGGATTCTCAGATATTCATTCATAATTATACTTGGGATTATACTACAAAGAATTGCCAGATATTGCCATGTACAGCCAAATTTTCCTTGAACTTTCTACTTGCCCAACTGTACATCCAAGTTTACGAGAGTTTCAACATATCAATATAAACTGCAAACCACTGTACAACATAAATGGAAATTTATCATCACATACAGCAACAATATCTATATCTCACTGTGCCAACTGTGCAATCCTCATAAACCTCCTGATTATATTTATCAGATTACAACAAATACGATTAAAAAAATAATATGCAGTTAATTATTACCATTTCTATATTTAATAAAATATCTCTGATGTTAAAAATAAATACTGTACAGTAATGCCTTGACATCATATGTGAATGATTACATCATGCCTTAACTATTGCAAAATGCTTCTGATCTAAGACTAACTCTCTGTTACCTAAGCATTCCATGTAATAAGTGTTAATTTTCAGCCTTGACTACAGTTCCTGTCTTTGCATAACATACATAACTGGTGAGCAAGGATGCACATTGCAATGGGAGCTAGAGTAGACTACCCCTGACAGCAAGGTTCTATGAGCTGTATACAAGAAAACTTGTAGACCAGGTGATGATAATGACTGGTACAATAAATACATATAACCAGTGTACACTCAATCAAAATAGTATCGCGCGTTACTCGCGTGAAACATTCTGACACTTAAGGCGATAGCTACTGAAAACAAGGCATCATGAGCGATCATTTACAGAATCATCGGACCCCACCTACGAGATACTTTTTTGATCGAGTGTACATGTGACTGTTATCATTTAGCCCACAACTCTTCTTGCATATACCCCTCATCTGGCATACTCCTCCCATTTTAGCATTCTGGTGTAAGAGCTACACACACGTTGAACAGAACCATCATATCACTGCCACTGGTAATTGGGTGTGTGTGGTATTGTGTAGACTACTCTAGTGACACTTGCAATGAGGGCGTTGTTAGTGAAGTAGCATTGCACTTAGACCAACAGCATTAGAAAGCATTATGATGGAGGAAACACAAGTGCTCTCCTACACACAATCACATCACACAGCCATACAAAATATGAGAATGTAAGTGACTTTCATAAACAATTATGGTATTATGCTGTTATGGTGAATTGATGCACACACTTATAACATACTTCTGGACATTGTCAATTACTTTAAAAGAGGAGCTTAACAATCCACAATAAATAAATAGATAGATAAAGCTTATGTTCTTTTTACAATGATCACCAATGTATAAAGGATAGAAACGCAAAAACAAAATGCTTACGGTACTCAAGTACGTGAGACATACTACAGTATTGTAGTTATATTACATAAGAGTTATTTAATTAACCAAGTCTTGTGTGTTACTGTATTATTATATAGTAGTTATCATCTTATGGAAACTTAAATAAAAAATACAAAGAAAACATTCTTACAGTAATTTGAAGTTAATTACATATAATATAATGTATAAAAAAAAGGACACCAAAAATTATGCCAAACTTTTCAACACTTTCCACTTTCACATAACACAGCAACAAATTCCATATAAGCAAAACAAACACCCAAATCATGCCCTGCCCTGACCATGAATGTTAAGGGATCAAGATACTGCTAGGGAATTGGAGGTTCCCGACTCCTTCCAATGGTGTACAGCAACAGGCTATTGCAGCTGAGGTCTGTTTTGTAGCATTGTTTGGAGGAACCGAGAAAAAGCAATTCCCTGACAATACATTTCCCTCCTAATTATCCATCAGCGTCCATTTCCAGTCACCTCCACCCTCAAGATTTTTTTAGCAACCAATTTCAACTATTCTTTCATCACTCTAATAGCTGTTCTATTATCACTCAACCTTCTTATGACATTCTCCTACATTCATACATCTCCAAAGTTTTTCCAACATCTATACATTAAGCCATTCACGGGAGTTAAAGAGTCGAGATTCTCAAACATTCATTTAGTGCATCACAACATTCAGGACATCCTAAATTCTCCTTTTTTCATATGTGATACAGTAACATCCAGAATATTCTACACATTCGCCTTACATCTATTCATTCTTCTGTTCTGTCAAATACATATGTACTCATCTTTCTTTTCTACACACCTTCACTCCACTATACATACATACGTGATGATATCCACAACTAATGTAACATGCAGCCTATTCCTCTTTTATCTTCTGCTCTTCTCGCCCAACATTCTCCACCATCCAAACATGACAAACATCCACAACCATTCCTCCGCCAAGGGGCAGCAAAAGCGTACCTGGTATCGAGGAAGCCTGGCACAACGTACGTGAGGGTATAATTGACTTTGACGGGGTTGTCGGGTCTGCTCCAGGTACAATTCAGGGTGGTCCAGTTGTGAGAGATGCAGGAAAAGTTTTTCACATCTTGTGGCATATCTGGAGGGAAAATAATCATGTCAACATTTCAACAATATACATGTACTCATAAAGAAGAGAGCAACTGGCAAAAGATGTCCAATACATAATTAAGTGAACAATGTGTCCTATGTTGTTTCAGTTCTGATTTATAGTACAGTAGTATGTAGATCTACAAAAATAAATTCCAAAGGTTATGTGACCTCGAGTCCACTTGATAGTGGTCTGGTTATAATATGGAAACTCATGAGTGTATTGTATCCACAGATTTATTGTACAGTGTGTCCTTATAGTGGTTTTGATTATTGCAAAATGTATGTGAAGTTTTAGTGAGGGTCATGACATAGCCTAGCAGCAGAAGGATTTTTTTTTTTTTCTGATTTTTTTTTATAATCATAAATATTAAAATTTCAGAGAAAAATTAGGTATTCATAGTGGATATCTAGCTGTGGTAATATCCCACAAAATTGGTCACTGCTAAGGATAGTCCCACGAACATAATGCATACCTATCTGTCCTATATGTGTATAGACATGGGCCCGCCCACCTGGGGTATGTACTAATGGTACTGATATAGTATCGGCTGTTTCTGCCAATATGTGGAGTATCGGTATTGGTATCGGCAAGATGAAAATATGATTGATAGTTCAATACTTTTTCTTTTATACTATAAGTTTTATGTGATTCGAGACAATGAAGCTTATTGTTAGCATTGTACTGTACTGTTAGTACTGTACAGTATATACAGTACTACATCAAAATACTGTTATAAAAAGTGACAAGATGTGGCCTTCAAGGTACAGTATATGAGTACTCACATCCAATAAAGACAGATCGTTCACACATGGGCCTCTCACCCAGCATACATCCCAGGATGTACTTTGTCCCTTCACTGTGGTTCATCTTCATACGAATTGTTGAGTTGTCCACTATCTGCAAGATGGAAATGTACACTTTATAATAAACTTGTTATTTCTTTCAAAGCAATCCAGTTTATTGCACTAATATCTTGAAATTTAAAGCAACTCAATGAGCATCAATTAATGTACTACAGTATAATGCTGTACATACACTTTAACAGTAACCAATGTGATGAAAACCTGCCTGATCAATTATAACCATCTCATATAACAAGGCACATACTGGTATGAGTAAATATCAAAAAGCTTAAGAATTAATTACAGCACTACTTCAGATTTCAAAAGGCAGAAATCTTTAACTCATATCTGTAATATACCATTACAGTATTTCAAACTAGACCATAATCCAGTGCTATGCACGAAAGTGGAGTATGTGTAATTAAGTAATTAGTGGGGTGTTTTTTTGTGACGAAAATGTCCTCTGTCCGCCCTCATTTAAGTCCACTTTCCGTGTATGAATTCCTGGAGCTGCAGGTGGTCGCATGACAATTTGTATAGCCTGACAGACAAACAGAGTCTCTTCATTTAGATATATAGATTTACAACTGAGACCAGAGCACAGTATTATCTTACTGTGTGTTATGTATAGGTTTGATTTTTGCATGCTCAGAGATCAGCTGAATTTAATCCTCAGTTCTGTTGGTAAATCTCATTCATCAGGTACAATAGTTTCAACAAGGTAGTTTCACATTTTCAGTTGGGACATAATCTTACACTATTGGAAAATATTAAACATCCTTAGTGAATAGTGAGTCAGTAATGAAAAGGATGAGAAAATATTATTTTTGAAAATGGGGACTATGACTATAATCATTCTCAACTTTCAATGGATTATTTTAGTATGGTCTTGTGGGCTACAGTGCTAGAGTAGAGTTTCACACCAGGCTATCCTGAGGCTCTGTGAGGCAGAACTCAAGAAGCTTTTCCCATGCAATGCCACCACTGGGACAAGGTTGGCTGCCGGGACAAGGTTGGCTGCCAGGCCAAGGTAGCCCAGCCTCAGGCTCTTACACACTTAATAAGTGGGACAATATGGGACATGGTTGTTAATGTTATACAATTATTTTCAACTTTTGGTAGATTTAAGTTTTAGGTTGTACAGCATTCCCAGTTAATTCCTTCTAACTAGTGAACCAAATGACATGGCAGACCTAAACATTGTTGCTTTTCTCAATATAATTTTAATATGCTAATACTGTACTGTACCTCAACACATATGACTAGGAATAGATCATTGATCCCAGTTCTCTTTGGGTTATGCTCCCCCCAAGACTGTTATGAGATTTGTACGTACTGTGTGAGGGAATTGCCGTGGGGGGTGGTTGTCCTCTGCCCTTGATTGGAAATATACTTCCTCAGCCTTCACTCGGGTTGGGTCGAAGACGCACTCGGCTTCGTATGGGGTGCCCACTTCTGCCACTATGTCCCCAGATGGGTGTATGGCTGCAAGTGGTGGTGGTTGCTGATAATGCACTTTAAGGTACTGTATATAAATATGAAAATATACTACTGCACTGTATACAAAATTCTGCATGGATCAGTACAGTGCACTTCTGCTGAAAAACAATTTAATGCATAGTCATCCATTATCTATCTGTCTTCATTAATATACCCTGTATTCGAAATTATAAGACACATGAAAATTAACTTGCTGATCCAAAAATCATAAATGTTTTGCTTGCTACTCTACTGATAGCATACTTTATGAGCTTTCAAGTAACTACGTATACATTGGAAACCATATTACATACTACAGTAAATTACAGTACTAGTTTTAATCACAATGATAATATACTGTACCACCATAACATTTTCAACGGCTTATTAGATAGGCAAAACCACAGGCCACTTCCATTGCTTTGGAAATACTGTACCATCAACAATTCTGAATCCAACAACTATTATACTGGTAGTCTAAATAAGAGACAGCTCACATCCACAGTAATATAATGACTTGTATGCTGACATATTATTTCCAATGCGGTAACCCTCCTCTTTTTACTGTGGCTCATGCCATACAATTTTACTCACCATAGGTGAGAAATAAGTCTGAAAGGATTAGAACTACTGTACAATACTGTATCTCACTTTGGCTAATGCTAGAAAAGTTTCCTCCCCACAAAGATTTTCCTGACTTAATGAGTGTGGATGTTTTTATGCATACAGTATTGGCTTGAAAGAAGAGAGTGGTGACCTACCACTTTTCAAGTCTATAATATATGCACTGATGTCAAAATATGTGACAGAGATCACAGACATTATCATCATCTGACTTGCTTGAAACCAACCGATTCTGAGATTCCTCTTAACTAGTTAAGTTTAAACCATGACATAAAGCATACTCCTAAGTTTAAGTTCTGTTTTTAGCATTTCTATTATTATTATTATTCATTATCAATTTCCCTTTTTCCAAGGGGTGACATTAATTTACACTGATGAAATGGACCACATGGAATGTTGGCAGACTAGTTATTTGTACTGTACCCTTATAATACATTCTTGAAAACATGGTATTATTTGCCACAAGGCAGTGAGAAAGAAAATAACACAAGCATTAAGCAATGTCACACTCTCCAAGGAGAAATTCTGTTAATTAGACATTGTCACATCATGTACTGTATTATTGTACATGGTAAAATACAGGTATTGTATAATTAAGGTCGTTGAGAAGCTGACTGCAGTAAGTAAATATAGCTACTACTTATAACAGGGTCAGCTTAAATCATGTAAACTAATTACAGTACTGACTGTACTGTACATTAAAAAGCCAGGCTTCTAAAATATAAGTGTAAAGTACATTGCTGCACTACATAACTGAGTTTTAATCTTTTAATCTTAAACTGTATACAGTATTAAACTGCACTACAGTTCAGTCATATAATTAATGAAACTATTAAGACTCTATAAACTTTTAAGAATAGCTGTATATACTTTTAAATGGTTAGTAAAATGAAATTCATTCACATTTCAGTTAATGGCATAGGCCCCATGCACTTGTATAGTTCAAATTTTACTATACAGTAGTTATAATGCAATACAAACCTTTTACATCCATGAAATTTTATAGTTTCAAGTTAATAAATAAATATACCTTGAACCGTAAACAATATCTCCAGCTATTATTATTTTTAAATGCTGCATAACAATGTTAAAAATATATCTAAAATCCATAGAAACCATTATACAGTAGCTAGTGTGTTAGCAGGTTAACTAATCCCTTCTCTAGTTACTAAATAAATCACACACACATTTAACAAAGAGGTTATCACTTCCTTCTCAAAACAATAGAGGATTTTCTGAATATCAAACACAAATGAAACAAGAACACCACGAAAGAACATTTCAAACTGGTCTCCACGACAACTTACCTACGCAATCTGTACCAGGACAACTGGAGGCAGCACGTTTCTGCTGGCGAGCTAACCTTTTGGCATTGCTTCCCTCTGCACGCCACGCAATAAGAGAAGTGACAGGCGAGGGCAAGGTTAGGACACATGGGGCTAAACAGTAAGGCAATGCCAGTCTATATATTTCACCTTGATACAAGACTGGCAGGTATTAATTCATTCTATTTATACACCTCATGTAAAGGTGTCTCAGCATACTGATATACAGCAGATACTGATATTCAATGCAGGTAAGCATCTGAAACCATGCTGATATGAAAACATTACTTTTATCAGTACAGTGGTTAACCAATGGTGATGTACAATTACATATGCATCACTTTTTACTGATAAATTAACTGTACAATATTTCTGTTTTGCATTTAATAAAGTACAGTATTTACCTGCTGTCTGGAATGGCTGATAAAATTGCAATGCATTACCATAAACATGAACAATGCTGCAACTGTGATTTTATTTCTGTCTTACTCTACTGTACTGTATACATAGAGTGACTGTTGACCAATTATTCAGATAACTGGAATTCTGAATTAGCTTTTTTTTATATAAAATATTGCTATACTTTAGCTTAGGTATACAGTATCAACAGTGTAGTAAGCCTCCTCCCTCATTATAACACCTGTGTATTTTCTCTGAAATATATAGCCAAATATATATACCATAGGTTACACAATTCACTGCAGTTACTTACAAAATGTTACTAAATGAAAGTAGTTTACATGGGAAATTAAAAAAATATATATATATCATGATTTTCTGAAGCTTCTGACAATTACAAATGTGAAAGATTATGAATAATAATAGTTGCCATAAAACAGCATTTATGTTATACAGCAAAAACTAATACAGTAAGTCTATAGAGGGATGTTAAATTATTGATATGACATAAGAAAGCAATTATATCAGCCATTTCAAATGTACAATTACTTCATAAATTACTGTACAGTAGTCCATATGAGTATTTTTTTTAAATGTAACAAAAATATTATTTTGCCAAAAAGCCCATTGCATCTCCAAGTCCCATCACCTTCACATTTACTGAAATGCATTCCTTAGCCCTTGCACTTCAATGAGAAATAATGTAATCCATCACCTTTGAGTATCATCTTATAGTGATACTGTACATTGTAATCATGTTGTCAAAGAATGAGTACAGTACAGTACAAAATTAGGAATGCAATGTTGCCAACTTCATGACCAAGCAGACAGAAGCACATAACAAAAGGAGCACCAATGCCAACATCTAGGACCACGAACAGTAATTCAGCCGAGCCATGTAAAGCACTGTATTGTTTTGGCGATTCATGCACAAGCAGGGGCACAACGAAGGTGTGGCCGAAACGGTCGTATTTAACACATCACTGAAAATACATTCGTGCATAATTGTTCGGTTGCCTCTGCTTCTCTCTACGAATGGATCTCGATATAAATTTTGGGACTTCAAAGTAACGAACACTAATGACATTTTAAGGGTAAACCTCAGAGTCTGTTGATCTAGAGTCACCAAGGTCAAAGCAGAGAGAAAAGTAGCAGGGGTAACTGAACTTTCTGTGCACGAATGTGGAGTAGATGGAGTATACTTCTACACATGTCCTGCAGGCCAGGCCAAACTACCCTAAAGGTATGAACAATCAGCC
Source organism: Petrolisthes manimaculis (assembly GCA_034508575.1). Taxonomy (NCBI): domain Eukaryota; kingdom Metazoa; phylum Arthropoda; class Malacostraca; order Decapoda; family Porcellanidae; genus Petrolisthes; species Petrolisthes manimaculis. The sequence continues at coordinate 28,128 of JAWZYT010001051.1, read as the reverse complement.
TAGTTGGACTGCCCTTCAAACATTTTTAAAATACTGTACAGTATTTCACTTTTATACTTAAAAAAACATAAGATGTGAATTCTGTAGAAGAGCCAGAAACATAACTAATAAAATATTTCTACTTTCAAAGAGGGTATTTGTATATGTGTCACATATTACTGTATTATACTGTATTACAGTACATAATACTATATGGCTATACATTTTAAATTCTTTAGGTCGTAAACACTGCCATCACACTTTACAAGTAACATAATCAGCAATACTGAATAAACTATAATGTTCCTTAATTAATTAAAGCATAAAACTGTACAATAACCAAGATTGACATTCATTAATAACAACAAAATAAGAGCATGATCATGATAATAACAGCAACATCATGATCATGATAATGATGACACCCTTTAATAACAGCAAACTACTGAAATGCACTTGCCACATACATGTGTGATATAAAATTACCAAAATTAATTCCAATTTTAGATCCTTAAAGCATCTACTGCACCACCATTATTCAAAAGCACCCAGTAATTTCTGAACTTCAGCACAAAGTTAAAGCTTGGTTCCATCAGGAGGAAAGAATATGTCTGGATTAAAATATGGACCGAGTGAGAAATGAGAAGGGATGAGGAGGGATGTATGATAGTAAGGGAGAGAGTGGTAGCAATACACATTACACTTTTTAAAATATCGACACATCTAATCATTAACTTATTCATAAGAGACTATGATGTAACGAGAACAATGAAGGTAAGTACAGGTACCTAATTTCTCTAACACCTTCACAACTCATTATCTGTTGTGAGGGAATGTGTTTTATTGTACAGTACTCTCTCATGGAATTCATAGCTTCATATTCACTGTCATTACTACTGGCCCATTAACATGCTCCAAATATTTCTACAGTGTACAGTAAAAAATAAATCTCTTGGTTATATATGAGTTTTATTTTTGTTCCCAGTGCTACTAGAGGTTAGTTGAATCATTGTTACACTGATCCCTTGTGGTAAAGGACATCACAGTACAATAGTTTGTACTTTCATTTTTACCTGCAAGCTGATTCAAATGTCACACTGTTAACCAAACCAAGTGTGTTAACATGAAAGAAGTTAAAGGGTATGACATAACTATAGTCATTTAAACTAACCCTCACCAACATGAAATGTTTTAAGGGAATGCTGTCATTACAGTACTGTATATTGTACATGAGCTATTAAATGTTACCACTCAGCTATGTGACAGTGAAACAGACTTTATACTGTATCACACACTGGCATTATATACGTGAAAATCTATTTCCATTTCCATATTTAGTATTGGTATAAAGAATTTGGTAAACCAAGAGAAGCTGAGAGGTTAGTATGCTGGACTCGTAATCTAAAGATTGGGAGATTAATTCCACTCAGGATAGGGGTAAAAATACTCATCCTTTCACAGTAAATTTTGGGTGTTAATTATAAGGCCAATAAGCATTGTACAATATGCACATTGGTGATGACTGCACTATTTGTTATTTACCATTACATCCCTCTCTCTGTAGAAGTTGTGATTAATGTGTGTGGGATTGTGATGACTAGGGCCATGGTAAGCCAACAGGCGTAAATGCCATAAGCCCAGTATCAGAACATAATAACTGGCTAGAGTAAGTAACCCAAAGGAACAAGGAGAAGGGTTTCTTTTTTCTTTGTTCATGTACAGTATTACAGTGTTTTAGGGGCGTAGCTGGACCTCCATGCTAAATATGATAAAGAATTGTTTAGATACTGAAAAGTTTTCCTCTGGATAAAGTAATAAACTGTTACACTTATACTGCACAAGTATTACAGTACTGTACTCTTTACATAATATACCAGTAATAGAATACTGCCATTACAAACTTGTGGAAAAAATCTACTCTCCTGTACTATATACTGTAACTACCTGTATCCAATTGTACACCTTGCACCTTTAACTCTTTAATGTATGCAGGTGTTGGCCCATAAGATCCAATTATAAGTACAGTATACAGAACTTCACTATGTTTTTCCTTATCATCCCACAATTTACTTTTTAAGTGTACAGTACAGTACTGCACTGTAGTTTTGACTAGGCATTATCACTTTCTCCATATTTTAATACAGTAATGATAACACTTTTCTGTATTCCAAAAAACAATACATTTTCCAACACATTTCTAATGGAGGAGGTATAGGCTAAATATTTAAGGGAATAATTCACTTTGGGTACATTTGAGTGCCTTGATTCCTTCAAAGTATGCCAGGCAACAGGAACGAATGAAAAAAAAAAAAAAAAAAAAAAGTAGCCTGTTGCTTGATGAGTTTGGAGGAATCAGTTGCTCCATATTTTCCAACACTGTACTTCCCCTTAGGGCCTTACAGTATGTAGAGAAATGAAGAGTGTCTTCTACAATCATTACAAATGCTGTGACAAGACAGTGAGCATACTGGCTGTGATAATAGTGCTCAGCAAGTGATTTCTACAGTAGGTGTGTCTAGCTTGAGATATATATGAAGTGTAGTTCATACTCTGGAATACTATTAATCCCTTTCAGTTAATAATGGACACTAATGATTATCTAATGTGCATATAGGACTGATCTAATTAAGAAAAAAATCACAATATACAGAATCTAAAGGCAGCATTATCTAGGCCATATTTATCTAACATTTGCATCCTCATCTTTAATTAAATCAAGGGTAATGGTATGGGATTAATGGTATAAAACCTGGGGATATTATTGATAGATACAATAGTCAGTTGTTCTGTAGCTGATGGTATACTGATATCAAGTTCATCATCCTGATTGGTGGATACAGGACTTCCAACCAATCAATAGTAAAGCTTCAACCAGTCATGGGCAGCCTGTACATGATAATACCCAGCTGTGATATTTACCAACTAGCCTACTTGAGAACAACAGACCAAGGTAAACCGTGGTGTGATCCCATGTTCAGGAAAAATGTACGAACACAGATATGATTCAATGTCCCTATGTCTGTCTGTCTGAATACATTATGAAAAACCATAAGTATGAATTCATTTCTTACAAGGGTGACTCCCCAGCTACAGTATAATTAATTCTACTGTATTCAGCCAGAGAAAATTATACAAATACGCAAAAGGCCCCCCATGTAACAAGGGGTGGTATGCAAGAACGTTCATGGCGTTGACAATGGTGTGGTACATGTATGATGGACCTGTTGTTTGTCTTGTTCTTGCATATTGCCCAAAAGATTCAAATCTGCACATCTCTTGGTCTATGAGAGTATGGGCCATATGCAAGAACTTCCGTACCATTACAATGACTCCCTAGACACAGTACAAAGTCATCATACTGGTACCACACTATTGTCAACAACAAAGATATTATTAAGGTAAGGCTGGGTTGCCTGGCTTCTATATTTTGAATTGCTGCCTATCAGTGAGGTACTATATACATAAACCTCATCCTGTAGTGCCTCATCGTTATTAGAGTCTTACTTTACATTCTTCAACCATGAGATTAAAGGTCTGTTAGTATGGGAAGGTGGCTGACATCTAGGATCATAATTGTGCCTGTACAGTATTTCCATTATGTATTTTAGTGGACTGGCAACTTGGATTAGTTTTGTACTTCATATGAGGAGGAATCCTTTTGTAATATCTGAAATGTCATGTCAAAACCTGGATATATTTACAAGATTAGGAAATCTCATCAAGACTCAATAATGGAATCATACCCTAAGAATATAATTTCCACCCATCACCACAAGTCTTTATATAGTTAACAACATGTACTGTACGTGGATAGCAGATGTTTCTGTATATTTGTAAGATTTTTCATAAAACTTTAGGGGTTTAAAGGGAGGGTATAGTTTTAGCATTTTTAGAGATAATGATTCCTCCAAAATTATTCCCAGCAACAGGCCACCATTATTTTTGTTTGTTATTCTGGTCCTGTTTCCTGGCATACAGTACTTTGGAGGACTCAAGGTACTCTAATGTACCAAAAGTATACTTTTCCCTTAAGAGACAAGATTCGATATTATTACAGAATAACTGGGTTTTTGGCTAGGCTTGCGCAGTGTTACCACATTTGGCTAGGTCCTGGGAATTTGCCACAGTCACTTTATGATAGTTTACACCGGTTAAACCCGGTAGTTTGCCCAGATTAGATCCCGGTAGTCGGCTGTGGTCTAGGTTGTTAGGTCAGGTCAGGTCAGACTAATTTTCAAATTATGTTTGTAAAACGGGGCGTATCAAAAACGAGGCATCTCCGAGAGAAACACCATAGATGAAAGTGTTAGAATAGTCCAAAATAGTGGATAATGATACTAAAATATACAATATAGTGAACCCAGTTCTTTTGTAAATTTACCCAAGATTCTTTCCATAGGCTACTAATTGGACAAAATGTGCCACAAAAATAAAGGTGCTGTTTTGTTGCACAGCTTGGAGGAATGAACAGCTTCCAATTTATTGGAATTCATAGCTTTTCAATGCAGTACAGTACTCATTTCAAGATGACACTTCCTCAGTAACAGTATTAAGCACAGAAAACAAGTGGTAGGAATATAAAAATAAGAGGGGTATTACACCTTACTTTGGTAATATTGCTGAAGGAAGTTCCATACATTATAAACACCAATAATATAATTTGGTAGCTACAGTATTTGTACGTATGAATAAATAATGCTGCACCAGATACAGTAGTTTTTGTTTTTTATGCTACGATAAAACTGCCGACGATACAGCAAAAGGTGAAGTACCCCTGTGATTTTTATAGTAATATTTTAAGTTCCCTTGTTATCACTGTAACACCTAGGTAACACTGGGACTTTAAGGGCCGTATTCAAAAACATTTGTGGTACAATTAGGTCTCCCCCACTATACGATTGGGTTAGGTTCTTCTAAACCCAATCGTATAGCGATCGATCGTATAACGAACTTAAGGTTTAATGGGATAAATAGGGTTACGTTCCAAGACTCGTATATTATGACCATAACATTATTATTTACTACCATAATATAAAACTTAATGGTAAAATAAACAAGGTTAAGAACAGCTAATCACTTTAGAAGCCATCACGTGGCGAATGTATCACTCGATAATAATAAGAGAGGGACAGTATGATAATGAGAGCAGCTGGAGCTTGACTGAAGGAGACACGGGAAAACACAAAACACTGAAAACAGTTCAAAACACGCAGAAGACGCAGTTCTTCCAATCGTGACTCGTCGCTACGCTAGAGTTTCAGTAGAGTGGCGCTGTCATTGCTCTCTCAAACAAATGACAGTAACCTTATGCAGCGTGAGTCGGGAGATAGTAAATGCTAGTTAAAATGTTCATATAAAGAGCCAAGGGTATCAAAGTAGTAAAATCGTATACACGAAATGTCGTATAGTGATGCATTGTATAGCGAGGGAAACCTTATATACGATGGCGTGGTACCGATACGATGGCTGTATTGTTTGTCTAAGGAGTCATCGTATCGGTACCACGCCATCGTATATACCACGGATGTTCTTGAATATGCCCCTAAGAGCTGTTCCTAATGTGACATACACCCAAGTGGAAATATAATGAAGCCAAAGCACAGTACAGTAATGCGAATGCACCAGATTAGTACATACAACTGGTTCATTAGTAGCTTTAGTTTGTGACAGACTTATATACGAGATGATGCACTCTAAGAAGCAAACAACACATTAAAAACTTATAACTAGACCGTAAAGTTTCGTTCACCACCACATACTGCTGATAACACGTGATATTTCATGATGTACTTATTATCGTAAAATCAAAGTATTGTAATGTGGAAATATGTATGTATCATACCAATAGGATTTTAAGTACAGTACCATGGAAAGTACACCACACCACAAAGGTAACAGAAAACACATGACATTATTCCAAACAACATCAATTAATTATTCCATGGACAAAGAATTTTCCTATGGATATTTGAATGTACTCAGTGAAAGTGAAGTTCCAATAAAAGAGTGAACAGTGACAAGAGACATTTACAAAAGAAGGAGGAACATTAAATTAAATCTACTATGTACTACTACTATGTACTATGTACTACTACTACTACTACTACTACTACTACTACTACTACTACTTAGCAACTACTAAAGCCTAATTATAATAATAAAAATCAGTGTCATATTAATTAAACTTACTTCCACGAGAGACGCTCCCAGAAAATGGAAAACACTTGAAGCGAGAATCATCGCTGGAAGCCACCACCATAGCCAACCACACCAACAAGGCCACCCTCAACATCCAAGCCATTGTGGGTGGTGGGCCGGGGTGGGTCGTGGGTGGGGGGAAGGTAGACGAAGGGAAGACAGACCCACTCTTCTCTCAGTTCTACTACATCATCTTCGCGGCCGTCTCAACTTTCACCCTGAAATAAAATAAATGACTGCATTAGTTATGGGCAGTAAATTAACACAAGACAAAAGTGCTATAGTAACAGAGCCAACAGAAAATAATTAGGGTTTTTATCAAGTTTTACCTCCTACAAAGTATGGACATCACTTTGCAAGTTTTGTTACATAAATTGGAATACTAATCCCGACTTAGGCTAATGCTCCCTTATAATGCTTTCAAATACTCTCCTGTAACAGAATAAGGTTTTTAATTCTACAGCCTACAGTATAAGAGAATCAACATACAGTACTGTATATTACTTAAAAGATGGCACACAGTTATAATATATGGAGAACACTAAACTCAGTAAATTGTTCCCTGTCTGTGATTTATTGTTGTGAATAGCTAAGCCCTAAGGTGTGTCCAGTCATGAGCCCTGATTTAATTTCATATAGGAACCTACGTAAATTAATGTGATATTCATCATTACTCAATTCTTGTCGTACCTGTGGAAAAAGCGCAGGTGATTGCGTTTTGAGTTTTGCTTTAGGTCTTATAAATTTTAATAGCTATTATGTATTACTTATTGCATAATTACAAACACCTTTATAATGAATAACTTGGGGAAGGGTCGTGTGTTGTAGAGGCAAATATTTAAGGGTAATTATGTTCCAGTATCCACGACAATATACCATAAATAAGTAAGTAAGTAAGTAAGTAAGTAAATAAATAAAGTAAACTAAAATTTATATAAATCCCTTTCATTTTTTCTGCACTGTATCTTTCAGTACTGGTACCACGCCATCGTATACACCATGAATGATCTTGCATATGGTTCGCAGTCCCCACCCTCCTTTCTTCTCCTTTCAGTACCACCAACACCCTTCTCTCCTCTCAGTACCACCCTCCTCTCCTCTCCTCTCCTCTCACCACCACCACCCTCCTCTCCTCTCCTTTCAGTACCACCACCCTCCTCTCCTCTCCTTTCAGTACCACCATCCTCCTCTCTTCTCCTTTCAGTACCATCAACACCCTCCTCTCCTCTCCTTTCAGTACCACCACCACCCTCTCCTCTCTTCTCCTCTCACCACCACCACCACCATGGGGTGTGCCGGGCCTGGGGTTTCCGATGATGCAACCACGTGAGGTCACAATGGCGTACACGATAGATATGTGTGAAAGAATTGGTGATTAAATGGAAGAATGGTACACACTCACACTATGCCAGCTACGTCTACTAATGATATTACGAGCTACTACGAAGATTTAAATGTATTATCGCTATTATTGATATACTGTATCCTACTAAGATAATATTAACATTATTATCTCCCATATGAAAACATTATGCGACGCAGTAATGAACGATAAACATCCAGCCAGGAAATACAATTAACATCTATTTTATTCCATAGACAATCACGTCAATCATCTTATTTTGGCTGTTTCTCTCCGTGTAATTAATGCAAGTTCTGATGAATGACGTCACAAAGCGCCATTGGCAAAGATGCTGTATTGCCATGCCTAAAAAAATGGAGTTCCTGAAATTCTGCGAACCTCCTGAGCAATTCCTTGGAAAACATCGATCCTTAATGGCTGCCACCGTAGATATCGTGGCAACATGTTACTCTTATTTAATAAAGAGCCAGCAGATGTTCGCCAAAATGAGAAAAAGGGAAGCAATTTGTGGCAGATTTCCCTCGGCACCAAGTCTGAGAGAGCAATATTATTCAGTTTACGGCTCGAGGCTAAACATGCGACCTCGCGAGACCTGGCATCCATCTCCATGACGCACCAACAGTATATTATTGTTGTCGTCTTTGGGTCCTCACTCACTCTCTCTACCATCAATATTCATCCACTTTACACTACGGAAACAGTTTACTATTTACGGTTTATCCATTGCACACACGTTTATGTCTCGGATGGCATGTAAAACTCCCTCCATATAAATAGGAATAGTTCATTTACAGTGACAGGGATAGATAGGGAATAAAAAAGGAGTGTATGTCTCGGCATGTGGCATCATCATCAGGCTTCCAGGTATAGTTGTGTGTTACAATCCGGTCCGTTTCTGTGTCGCTTTGCATCGTGTAAACAACGCCAGTCTGAAAGCATTACATGGATTAATCTCAGCCTGGATTGTCTTTGCCGGATATAAAATAAGGCATTAATATTATACTCTCACTCTCTCTCTTCTCTCACGGAATACGCGAAACTGGAAGTAATCCTTGGAAGAACTCGGCAAGGTCATCCATCACCTATAATAACATTCCTAAGAGTTTAGTTTACTGTTCTCCACATATCGTTTTTTTTTTTTTTTTAGTTACAGATGAGAGCTGCGGCCGCAAAGATGGCATAATTACTGAAATAAAAGCACTGCAATGTCCCGTTACATTTAATTAAGGCCCTATCACAAATAATTATTTTTGTTCAGTGCCACGGTTGCGTAATTGTATATTCCCGTGTGGTATACCGTTCGTATCTTTTTATTTTTAATACCAATACATCACTCCAGATCTTGAATAATAAAAACTTTTTAAGATTAAAAACAAGATGTCCAGTGTGATTACACGAGAAAATCCTTTCATAAAATGCTTTCTCATAGCCCGAGTACACGTCAATAGTTGTCCGAGTCCCTTGTGACTACCAGACAACTTCAACAGCTAACTCATTTCCTGAGAATTACTTTTCCTGCGCACCATTTTTCGTAATAAACAGACTGATACTTTAAATGGAGAACATAGGATGATATTATGCTGAAGTTGTTCGATATGAAGAGCTCTGGAGGTATTAGAGCTGACTAATGCAAACGGAGTCAGGCTGAGTAAGAATCGGACATGGGTATCGCTCCATCCGGCAGTCGCCAAGTCAAGACTGGAGACTCCACTTGAACTGGCTCAATTCACCAGGATCGATGGTTTCCAAAGCCAAGGCGTGCGATAAAAAAAAAGAGAATGAAAGAAAAAAAGTAAGAAGGGAGGGAGAGACGCACAACACATAAATGAGAGAAATTCAAACGATATGATAATCATGTGAGAGGTTGGGATGAAGAAAGATAATCAGACGGCAGTCTATCAAAGAAAAGAAATAGAATAAAAAAGAAAAAGATGAGGCTTACCGGTGTGTTCATTGTTTAAAGATGATCAATATTTGAACAAAGTGGGATAGAACGACACTGCTTAAACATTCGGTCGAAATACTGTACCACAAAAACCATTTAAACTTTCACAGTCTACAGTCTCCATATTTAATTTGAATATAATATCTCCAGTTATATCCTTGCCACAACGTAGCAATATAACTCAGTTAAAAGTTATATTATTATACCCCGGTTAATTCCAGTGACAACATATCACATCTTTACTGCAGGTTCGCGAAAATATATTACTCTATTTACAATCTCTGATTTATACTTGCAGTTAATTGAAAATAGACGAACTTGAAATGCAAAACGTTTCTGTAATTTGTCAACACATCATATGATATATTGGAGTTGAAGTGATATAAGTGTTACGGACCTTAGGATCGAGAAATACCCAGAAAACATAAGTAAATCTATGACCATTCTTTTTAGGAAAGATCTTATAAGCACGTTATTCTTCATGAAGCGTCTTGAAAACAAATGCAAATAAACGATATAAATATATTTAATATTTCACAAGTATAATATGGTAACACTTTACACCAAAACCAACCGATACACCACTATTTTCAAGTTTAGTAAGAGCACCTCCACTGTGGCTACACCATCACATACACACACATTATATATTCTAATCAACCCTTATCATCATCATCATCATCATATGCTGGAGTGCCCTTGACTTCAGCTCTGGTGGGAGGAAGAGGGGGGGAAGAAGGGGAGCTGGTGGGGGGGGGGGGGGGCACAACCAACCAGAGCCTACAACCACCCCCCTACCCCCACCACCAACCACCATCCACCATCATCATCAGCTTCATCACCAATCCTATTTACTGTTGGCCTCCTTCAATACTCACCACCACTCATCACTACTCACCATAACCAGTCTATTCACTATACACACATATATATATATCCTTCACCACTAATACTTCCCTGACCATCACTTCATCACTACTCACCACCACTAGTCTATTCACTATACTATTATTATTACCACTAATGACTCCACAACCATTATTATTATTATTATTATTATCATCACAACTTTCGTCAACGCTACATATCATTATCATTATATTAACAAGATGCAAAAGTTGTGATAATTTTTCTTCCAACAATTTAATGACAACCAAATCACATTATTGATTTATTTAGCTATTACAACCATGAACTGGACCACACTTAAAAAAATATCAACTACTCAACAAATACATACCACCTCTCTCTCTCTCTCTCTCTCTCTACTGACGCCCACACTACCCACAACCACCACCATCACCAAGGCTCCCCTCCACCTCACTCCACCAGCATCCATCTATTATGACTCCCTTTTTCTCTCACAACCAACCAACCAACTCTCACACCACCACCACCACCATCTCGGCACAATGACGAGAGATTTATAGGCCCATATTATTCTTTATGTTCAAGGCTGTAGTGGCAATATTCAGCTACCTATAATTACGCTACACCAAAACACCACTCTCTCTCTCTCTCTCTCTCTCTCTCTCTCTCTCTCTCTGGACAAGGTGCTGTATAAAGGCTATTAACATTACATTAGAGACTATAATTATGATGTTTACAGTCTCGTCTATTTTTTACTAACAGGAGAAGAGAGACAAAATAATTAAGGGGTAACTACAGTGATGGTAAATCTGGAACAAACACCTGAATCATCCCTAAAAATGATTGTTAAGGGGGTGTGGGAGTAGGGGACAGGCTTGGGGGGGTTTGTGGGGTGCAAGAGTAGGGGGACAGGCATGGGAGAGGGGGGAGGTTGGGGGCGATGTATGCGGGAATAGGGTGACAGGCTTTTTACCCACCCCAAACCTGTCCCCCTATTCCTGCACCCCCCAAACTCCCCCCAAGCCTGCCCCCCCTACTCCCACACCCCCTTAACCTGGTCCCGTTTCCTGGCATCAAACTTTGGGTAGCCATAATGGAAGCTCTTTAATTAAGGGGTGATTAATTTGTTGGTGAATTTGGAAGGTCTGTGATCCTCCTTACTGTGCCAGAAAACAGATATCCTCAATGGTACAAATAGGGGATGTGTTTCGTGGCATACATATTCTAGTTTGGAGGAATCAGAGACCTTCCAATACACCAAGATAATCTCACCTTAAAGGACCCTGTGATATAGTCAGAAAATTGGAGGATAATGAGTCCTTCAAATGTTGCCATGGAACACAACCTATAGGGATGGAGCATGTTTCATGGCATAGTCAAGATGAATTAGAAGCCTCCAATTCTCATACACGATCACAGGGTCCTTAATTAAAATGGAGAGTAGCCTATACATGTAACTCAAGGACTCAAGAGTAAATAAGACGAGTATAATAAGAGCCATTTTTATATATATTATGTTTTTTGTATCTTGTTGGGTGATACGCCGCTTCTATCCTAATAAAATGTCTCATCAAAACTTCCATAGCTATTCTGGACCAGCAAAGCAATACAATTTCCGCCTCATCTACCTCGTTCTCCAGGACAATAATGCCTCAAACTCCACTACACTTGCGATACAATTCCCATTATCACAACTGCTAACTACACCCATTTATGAGGCGAAATCACCACTACCACGACCACCCAGATGAATGTATGCACGACTAATTACACACACACACACAGACAGACAGACACACAAACACAGACAGACACACAAACACAGACAGACACACACACACAGACAGACACACACACACAGACAGACACATACAGACACACAGACAGACACACACACAAACACAGACACACACACACTGCTTTACTGCATTACCATAATTACTATAACATCTTCATTAGTACAAACTATAGCAAACCACACCACCATCACAACGATTAGTACCACACACCACCACCATCACCACAACTACCAACATTATTAACACCCCAATCTCCTCCACAAACACAACTACCACAACTACCAACATTATTAACACCACAACCACCTCCACAGAACACACCAACACGAACCACTATCACGGGTACTACAATAACCACTACTACTACTACTACTACTACTACTACTACTACTACTACTATAGATATTATGATTAGTTAAAACACCTGCCTCTGTGACTTTACCCTTCCTATTTCACAATCAAAATGAAGATACATAATACAGGGAGTTTAACAGATATAAGAGAGACATGCATGGGGAACAAAATGAATTACGAGAATATAAAAGGGACGAAAGTGATATATATTTTTTTAGTCAGATAAGGCGAGCGAGAAAATTGAAAGAGAGGAATGACAACAGGAGACAACACAAAAGGAGACTAACTGGGAGAGATGAAGGAGAAGAGGGGAAGGGGAAACGCTGATAAGGGAAATAAAAGAGAAAGAGAGAGAGAGAGATAGATAGATAGAGAGAGAGATAGATAGATAGAGATAGAGATAGAGATAGAGATAGAGATAGAGAAGGGAATCCAAATAAGAGGGAACATGGAGGAGAGAGCAGGAGATAAGAGACAGGATGGAGAGGGCTGTGAATGAGAGGGAATGGTAAAAGGAGGAGGAGGAGGAGGAGGAGGAGGAGGAGGAGGAGGAGGAGGAGGAGGAGGAGGAGGAGGAGGAGGAGGAGGAGGAGGAGGAGGAGGAGGAGGAGGAGGAGGAGGAGGAGGAGGAGGAGGAGGAGGAGGAGGAGGAGGAGGAGGAGGAGGAGGATGATGATGATGATGATGATGATGATGATGATGATGAGGAGGAGGAGGAGGAGGAGGAGGAAAAGAATGAATGGAGGGAATGGTGAGAGGAAAGTAAAAATAAAAAGGAGGAGGAGGAGAGGGATGCATGGGAGGAAAGTAAAATAAATAAAATAAATATAAACATAGGGGATGAAAGAAATGTTGTTTTGGATATTGGAAGGGAAGTCAGCATGGAAAGAGAAATAGAAAAAAGGAAGAGGAGAGAAATAGAAGAAAGGAAGAGGAGGGAAGAAACACGGGGGATAAAGGAGGGAAGAGGCAAAGGTAATCACAGAGGAGAAATGGGTGGACAGGGGAGAAGTGATAATTATGTGAAAGTGGAGAAAAGAAAGGAAGGATGGGAGGAAAGGATGGGAGGAAAGGATGGGAGGAAAGGATGGGAGGATGGGAGGAAGGGAGAAAGGAAAGGAAGGGAGGGAGAGAGAAAAGAGGAAGGGATGGAGGGAGAGAGGAAAGGAGAGGTTCAAGAAAGATGTAGGCTACCGTAGAGAGAGGCTATTGTCCTATTTTATTGTAACTTCATGTCACCACTATTCATTCACTATCAGTTACTATTTTCACCATTCTGTAACCATCATAACCACCAACCAGTACTACTATCACCACCAGTACTACCACCACTACCATCACTATTATCACCACCAGTACTACTACTACCACTACTACTACTACTACCACCACCACCATAATCCCCACTAACACAACTACCAATTACCACCCATCCTTCACTTGAACAACAATACTGACCTACCCTCGCCAATCTACAAAGACAATAATCACCAATCTTACCCAACAATAAAAATCAAGGAACACTTTATTTGGGAGTTGGACCGAGGCGTGTGTACCCTTCTTACACTACACACGACCACATTACATAAGGGACCCCAAGTTCATAATTAATGGAGGTTAGCGAGTCCTTCAAATAGTGCCACGAAACGCCACCTATATGGAAGGAGCTTGTTTCGTGGCATAGTCAGGAGGAATCAGAAGTCTCCAGATCTCATACACGATCACAGGGTCCTTAATTAATGGGTAGATTCTCTTGTTGTTAAATTGGAAGGTAGATTTGATTCCTCCAAACTATGCCACGAAACAGATCCCACGAAACAAGCTCCTTCCCTATATAGGTGTATGTGTGTGTGTTTCGTGGCAATATTTGAAGGACTCCACTAACCTCCATTTATCTGACTACAACACAGGGTCCCTTAATGCTATATATATGTTACCACCATTAGTCTAGCTGCTGCTGCTGTCGTCTCAACCCACACCGCTTCAACCACTGTTACATAAGCTGTTTCTAAGATCATTGTTTATAGCATCGTGTATTACCCTCGAGGAAGAAAGGAAGGAAGGAAGGGAGGAAGGAAAAGGAAGAACGAGAGTAAAAGTGAAGAGGAAGAATGAGAAAAAAAGAGAAGAGGAAAAAAGAAGAGGATATAAACACGAGAGAATGAAAAGTGTGGGTGACGCGATGGAAAAACTAAGAGAGAGAGAGAGAGAGAGAGAGAGAGAGAGAGAGAGAGAGAGAGAGAGAGAGAGAGAGAAGCGGAAGCAGACTACTGGACATAAGGTCAAAGGTAACTAAGTATGGTTAAGGTAATGTGGAGTGGAGTAGTGTAGGGAGTGACAGAGGAGGGAGGGGGGAGTGGAGTAGTGTAGGGAGGGCCATAGAGGAGGGAGAGGGGAGTGGAGTAGTGTAGGGAGTGACAGAGAAGGGAGGGAGGAGTGTAGGTAGAAAAGGAGAAGTGAAATGACAAAGGTATGTATGTACGAGAGTATGAGAAAAGAATTAACATAACATAAAGAGAAGTGAAGAAAATGGTGGAAAAATGGACAAGAGAGAAAGGCAGAGAGTGGAAAAGATAGGATAATTTGGAGACTTGTTTGACTGGTTGTATCATATCTATCTATCTATCTATCTATCTATCTATCTATCTATTAATCTATCTATATATTGCGATACTGGCGATGATTTTCGAGAGGAAGGTGATGGTTAATGATTTTTGACTATCGTGGTTTTGGTTGTGGTAATGGTATACAGACTAGTAATAGTAATAATAGTATTGTGGTAGCAAATACTAGCAACTAAGGTGGTGGTACTAGCAACACGTAATGGTGGTAATATGGTGGTATGGTGGTAATGGGTACAGTGTTGATGTCAGTGTGTAGTGTTAGGGATGGTGCATGTTGGTTGTAGCGGCTGGTGTGTTGTGGTGGAGGTGGTGGTGGTGTAACAAGTCCCCCTCCCCATTCCCCCCTTTCCCCCCCACAACAACCTCCTGGCTTGCAACACGATAAGCTTATACCTCTCCTCCCTCCTTCTCTCTCTCTCTCTCTCTCTCTCTCTCTCTCTCTCTCTCTCCTGTCCAGCTCTATCTCCTCCTCCTCCTCGTTCTTTATCTCATCCTATTTTTCTCTCATCCTTGCTTCTCTATTTAATTTATCCTGATTATCACCTCCTGCTTCTTCTATCCCTCTATTTATCTCCTCCTTCTATCCCTCTATTTATCTCCTCCTTCTATCCCTCTATTTATCTCCTCCTTCTATCCCTCTATTTATCTCCTCCTTCTATCCCTCTATTTATTTCCTCCTTCTTCTATCCCTATGTTTCTCTCTATCCTTCTTATTCTCTCGCCTCTCTTATTCCCTCTTGTCCTTCACTCCCAACCCTTCTCCCATAATGTGTTAAATATTTTCTTGCTTCTTCTATCCATCTTTTACTCTCTATCCCTCTCTGTCCCCCCTCCCCTTTCCTATTCCCTCTCATCTCTCTCCCTCCCAGCACCACAACACAGCCAACCACTTGTATTCATAAATATACATATCCCCTCCCCCACCAACCAACCAACCCACCAAGCCCAACAACCCCTTCCACCACCACCACTACCACCACCACCACTAACCACCACCGTCCCTCACCCTCCCTATCCTTCCTCCACCCTTTGTAGGTAATGCCTCCCTTTATTCTCTTCCATAACATCCATCTACACACACACACACACACACACACACACACACATTAAACCCATTCATCCTATGTTTATTGACTATTCAAGATGAGATATACTTGTCGAGACTAAAAGCTATGCGACGTCATCCTCATACATACATACTTAAATACATACATACATACATACATTGGTCTACAGTACATACATACATACATACACTGAAGGATGCACAGAATGTCGACCTCCTCCCTCCACCTCTGCTACGCATTATAACCAATTTGTATTCATCTCACTTATCGTCTCTCCTTATCCTTGGTCTAATCTGGCTACATTTACAATCCATTTACCTACCTCTCTCCCTCTCTCTCTCTCTCTCCCTCCTCTCCTTTCTCCTTCCCTCATTCTCTCTTCTTCCATCGGTCCCTCCATTTACCCCACTTCCTCCCTCCATCTATCCCCATTCCCTCCCTCCATCTATCCCCATTCCTCCGTCCCTCCTTGAATGTATTGTATATATATCCTTGTCTCCGCCTCCCTGCCATCCCTTTTATATAACTCCTCTCTCTCTCTCTCTCTCTCTCTCTCTCTCTCTCTCTCTCTCTCTCTCTCTCTCTCTCTCTCTCTAGTTCTCTATCACCCCTTTCCCTTCCTATAAACTCGATCTTTTAAGCCTTTAAGTAACTCTCTATCCCTACACACACACACACACACACACACACACACACACACACACACACACACATACCACTCTTTTCCTACTATTCTTCTCTCCTCCCCTTCCATTAGCAATCCACACATTCCACCTCCTATACACGAAGAAACAAACAATACAAGAACGGAATGACAACAACACAGCAACAAGCAGCAGCACTCGAGATAAGAACAAGAAAACAAAGTAGTGTACAGTAGTCAGCATAAATTCGTGCATGGTAATTCATCTTTGGTACATTGGAGTGCCTTGATTCCTCCAAAGTATGCTAGGAAACAGGAACGGAAGAGCAAAAAATAGTAGTGTTCTGTTGCATGGAATAGTTTGGAGGATTCAGTTGCTCCAGATTTACCAACACAAAACTTCCCCCTTAATTAATTACGGACCCTGTGATCGTGTATGAAAATTGATTGAAGGCTTCCGATTTCTCCTGACAATACCACGAAACAAACTGCTTCAATATTGGTGTGTGTGTGTGTGTGTGTGTGTGTGTGTGTGTGTGTGTGTGTGTGTGTGTGTGTGTGTGTGTGTGTGTGTGTGTGTGTGTGTGTGTGTGTGTGTGTGTGTGTGTGTGTGTGTGTGTGTGTGTGTGTGTGTGTGAGTGTGTGTGTGTGTGTGTGTGTTTCGTGGCAATATTTGAGGGACTTGTTTATCTCCAATTTTCTGACTACATCACAGGGTCCCTTAATAATGCTAATAATAATGACCATGTAGCCTAGTTGCCTTCTGAACCAGGTTTCTATTCTAACAACATATGTAATTTACCATATGAGAAGTAAATTATCTGTCATCTTTGCATTCAAACTGTGTTACAATATTCACTACAACTCATACATATGTAGGTGGAAATGAAGACAACGTATGCTACACACACATACATACACACACACACATACATAGGCATACATACATACATACATACATACACACACATTTGTATATCATATGGACCAAATGACGTAAGTGAACTAAATAAAGGAGAGGGTTATTTTTGTTTTGTTTGTGGTCGGGTGTGGATATGCTAATTCTGTCGTTGTCTCCTTATTTACATTACACGTGTGCACTGTGTTGTAGAGTTATGTTGTTGTTGTATAGGACAGCCCATGAGGTCATAGCCAAGTCTGTCGTTCGAGTCTGTCAGCCTTACTATAAATCTTCTATTATGTTAGGTTAACTCTTTCTCTTTCTCCTCTTTCACTCTTACTGTAAACCTTCTCATTAGGTTAGGTTTTCTCTTTCTGTTTCTCCTCTTTCAATCAATTTAATCCTGGTGTTCATCTCATGGGTAGATAATTAATAGTGCCTCTTTTCATTCTTGTAAGACAGACTTTTTCGTCTCTGTTTCTCTTTCTCGGTCTTAGTTTTTTACCCTACACTATTACATCACTACGCTTCTCTCTCTCTCTCTCTCTCTCTCTCTCTCTCTCTCTCTCTCTCTCTCCTCTCTCTCTCTCTCTCTCTCTCTCTCTCTCTCAGCTTATCGAAGTGTTTAAAATACTACGAGGCTTTGACAATGTAGACTACAGGGACATTTTCCAACTCAGTGAGGGCACAACCAGGAATCATGGCTACAAACTTGAACTGAAGCGATACAACCGTGATCGGTGTGGTAAATTCTTTACCTACAGCATCTGCGGTACTTGGAACGCGCTTCCTGCTGATGTAGTCAACAGCAACTCTGTGGATCAGTTCAAGTCCAGATTAGACAAAGTCTTAAATCCCCGTCTAGGTGTTTAAGCCGTTGTGCGAGTGTTCCTTGATGGTTTCACATGACACATTCAAGGAAGGTCGTCTACTTGCACAACTAAACCCACAGGTACCCTCTTGGTATGGATCGTAAGGTCTCCTAGGGTACTTCTTTTCCTTGTAACTCCTTGTAACTCTCTCTCTCCTCACCAAGTATCCGACGAGTCCCCCGGTAATGAGAGTTTCAACTGTGATTAAGCGGATTCGCTCCAATAAATTATTTCAACGTGAACAATAGAAGCTGGTTGTGTGTGTATATATATATATGTTTGTGTGTGTGTGTGTGTGTGGGTGGGTGACTACACACACATACACGCACACACACATTCCTTCAATAATCTAATGCTACCCATGACGAAATTCTTTGCATTACTTTTTAAGGGGTGCCTGTGTGTGTATGTGTGTGTGTGTGTGTGTGAGAGAGAGATTTGAAGAAAGTTTTCCTTGTTCTTAAGTAATGGTCCCCTTCTTAACGTCAAGGTCACGTGGATCCTCCTCTCTCTTTACTCGGGTACTTCCTTCTTATATGTGTGTGTGTGTGTGTTCTATATAATTCTATAGGCTACAATAGTCTATGGGCCGATGACACAGTGTCTTTAGTTTGTTATGATCCTCCCCAACCAACCACACTTGTCAGTCTTAATTATATCCAACAACTCAATATCCATATCCACAAAATCTGTCAAGTACAGGTAGTTCCATTATTACCAAAGTATCATAGAACAATCGTGCGACATAAAAAAAAATATAGAAAAACATACACCCAACGAAATAATGATAAATGGAAATGCAATAACACAACACACATGCAGAAAGAAACCAATACAGCACATCAAAGACAGAAGAGCAGCATCACAGGGATAAACAAAGAAACAACATTCACAGACATTCAATGATTCAGCCATTACTCAGACGAGCTAAAACTCATCTTGGCTAATTAATACAATGACACTACTACCTGTACCTTGGATTAGATACCGTACTATATTTTATGAAATTTACTTACCGTCTCCATACATACGACACCAAAACAAACAAACAAACAAACCCTGATTCTACAAACACCTAATATAATAAGAGTACAAGACAATACAAGACAAGAAGATTTGCCACAGGTCAGACATCTCCACATCTCCTCAGGGACAAGGCTGTACTGAGGAACAACACTTAAGACTTCAAATTAAACTCATTAGCACGAGTCTCAGGAGGGAAGAAGATGATGAGAGGCAAGGGTGAGGAGGGGGGGGGGGGGGGGAGAGGGGAGATGTGTACCAGGGAAGAGGAAGAGAGGTGAGAGGGAGGAGAGGTGAGAGGGAGGAGAGGTGAGAGGGAGGAGAGGTAAGGAGTGGAGATAGCAACAGGAAGAAGACATGGAAACGAGACAGATGGAGAGATAACAGAAAGGGAGGAACGGAGCATTGAAGCATAATAAGAGAGGAGGGAATCTCTTGTTGGTCAATTGGAGGGCTACTGCTTCCTCCAAACTATGCCAGGAAACAGACGACTCCAGTGTTGCTAATAGGGAATCTGTTTCGTGGTATAATATGGAGGAATCACCAGCCTCCCTTAAATTAATGAAAAACACCTTGAATGAGACCGAGGAATGGGAGAGAAGTGAGGGTAACGAGCAGGTAAGAGTGGAAAGAGGGAAGGGGAGAAGAGAGAGAAAATAGTAAGCAGGAAAGAGTGGAAAGAGGGGATTGAGGAGGAGGTAAAGAGAGAGGGTAACAGCAGGTAAAGAGTGGAAAGAGGGGGTGGAGGGAAGGGGAGAAGAGAGAAAATAGTAAGAAGGAAAGAGTGGAAATGGGGGATTGAGGAAGGGGTAAAGAGAGAGGGTAATAAGCAGGTAAAGAGAGGGAGGTGGGGGTTGAGGAAGGAGTGGGGTTATTGGGAGAAGAGGGGGTAGGGTCATTGGGAGTAGAGGAGGGGGGTAGGGTCAAGGGGAGGGTGAGACCAGGGGGATGATTGGAGGGAAGGGGAATCACGTGCTCTACTTCCACGAG
>JAWZYT010001051.1:0-5000 GCA_034508575.1 Petrolisthes manimaculis | reverse complement strand
TGTGTGTGTGTGTGTGTGTGTGTGTGTGTGTGTGTGTGTGTGACCAGAACAAGTTTTACAAGAAGCAAGATTTAAGTGACAGGGAGTTAATATATTAATGAAAATCTGAGGGTATGTATGTACTTATTTGGTCACCAGTATGATAGTCAGTGAGTGAGTGAGTGAGTGTGAGTGAGTGTGAGTGAGTGAGTGTGAGTGAGTGAGTGTAAGTGTGAGTAAGTGTGAGTAAGTGTAAGTGAGTGAGAGTGAATGAGTGTGAGTGAGCTAGAGTTAGAACATACAGTACTTAGTGGGTCACCAGTATACGATTGAGTGAATTAGTGCGCGAGCTAGAGTGAGTAAACGAGTGAGTGAGTCAGCGAGTGATTGAGTGAGTCAGCCAGTGATTTAGTGAGTCAGCCAGTGAGCGAGTGATTGAGTGAGTCAGCCAGTGAGCGAGTAATTAAATAAGTAAGCGAGCAAGTATAAGTGAGAGTGAATGCGTGAGCAAGTATAAGTGAGAGAATGATAGAGTGAGTGAGTGAGTGAGTGTCAGACCTCAGTGTGTATTATTCTCAGTGGGTCACAAGGAGATCAAATTTAACTGTGATATCATGTAGCATCTCCTACTACTACCACCACCACTACTACTACCACCACCACCACTACCAAGACCACAACAACAACACACATCACTACCACTACTATACCACTCCTCCTCTGACAACCACCTCATCTACTACCACTCTTTTTGACAACCACCTCACCTACTACCAAAAGTACCGTACAGTACTTCATTCAAGAAAGATTATAATTATATATATTTATTTTTTAATAAAACTATCATTTTCTCAGTAACCATTAGTCATTTAAAAATGCCATTTATACCATTAGAAAGGTTGTAAAATTTCACATATTAACAAAATATATAACGATTTCTATTACGTATAATTATAACGTAATAATAGAAAAAAATGAAAATATATTTATAATGACAAAAAAAATCCAATCCAATCTAGTTACTGTAGGTTATCAGTATCTAAAATTATGGCCCTTTTTTTACCAATAATTATCATTACACCACATCCTCTGAGACATTGCTTGACCGGTTTTCTTTCCCTAGCTCTGCCATCTGCCTCTCTTGCCAACCCTGCTGACCCTCTGCTTGCCTGCCTGCCTGCCTGCCTGCTGCGTCCCATGTGGTGGTGGTGGTCTCTCTCTCTCTCTCTCTCTCTCTCTCTCTCTCTCTCTCTCTCTCTCTCTTCCTCTCTCTCTCTCTCTCTCTCTCTCTCTCTCTCTCTCCTCTTCCATGCACGACCTTCGCCTCCCTCCCTTCCTCCCACAATCCCTCCTTCTCTATGCACATTATCATTGTTTTTTTTTCCTTTTTGAAACCTCCCCCCCCCCTCTCTCTCTCTCTCTCTCTCTCTCTCTCTTTCTCTCTCCTTCACCATAACGCCATGCACGACCTTTGCCTGCCTCCCCCCCTCCCTCACCTCCTTGTACGACCTTCCCTCTCCTCCTCCCTCCTTCATACACAATATTCTCTCCTTTCCTCCCTCATTCTTCCTTCTTTCCTCCCTCACTCCTCCACATAAAACTATCCTTCCCTTCTCTCCCTCTCTCCTTCTTACTTCTCTCTCTCCCTCTCTCCTTCTTACTTCTCTCTCTCTCTCTCTTCCTTTCCACCTTTATCATGTCCTCTAATTAACCCCTTCTCGTTCTTCCTCCTGCTTTATCGTTCCTCCTCCATTTACCCTTTATTTGGTCCTTCCCTCTGTTCCCCTTCACACTCATCTTTCCATCCACTCACTCAACCTACCATTCTTTCATTCAATCTTTCTTTCCCTTTTTTTTCACTCTTTGTCTTTGATTATTTCTCACTTACTCTATGTTATTACACACACACACACACACACACACACACACACACACACACACACACACACACACACACACACACACACACACACGAGTTTGCTTTTAACACACACACACACACACACACACACACACACCACCAGCCCACCTTCAAGGTCGTCAGGATGGGTAACACTTTTTTCCCTCCTTCTTCTGTAATAATCAACCTGGTGGTGGTGGTGGTGGTGGTGGTGATCTAAGGAGGGTCAGGAAATACTCGGGGGGGCTGGGACAGGGACAGGGAAGGGGGGTCTAGAGAAGGAGTAGGGACTGGGAGGGGGTCTAGAGGAGTAGTAGGGACTGGGAAGGGGGTATAGAGGAGTAGTAGGGACTGGGAAGGGGGTCTGGAGAAGGAGTAAGGACTGGGAAGGGGGTCTACAAAAGGAGTAGGGGCAGGGAAGGGGGCTAGATTTGGGGTTGGAAGGGGGCAGGAAATGGGAAGGGGTCTGGAGTTAGGGACTGGAGGGGGGGGGAGGGCTGGGGCTAGGAAGGGGGCAGGCGAGGGGGTCTGAAGTGGAGGTAGGGGTAGGTGAAGAGCCTGGGGATGGGGATGGGGATGGGGTTGACGTGGGGTGTGGGGGGTAAGGGCAGGAAGGATGAAGGCAGTGGTGAGGTGAGGGTGGGAACAAGACAAGACACAAGGCAGAGGGAAAAGAGGAGGGACGAGGGAAGGGAAAAACCAGGGGATATGGAAAGGGGAAGGGGGCGAGGGAAGGAGGAAGAAGTTGGGGGATAAAGGAAGTGAACAAGTGGGAGACAAGAGACAATAATAATAATAAAACGTGAGAATGGGCGAAGCGGGGGAAGGAAGGGAGACAAATAAAAAATAAATATTACAAAAAAATAGAAATAAATTATAAAACGGGGTAGGAACTGCATCGAGATTCACAAATTAAATAAATGGAAATGGAAGGAAAGAAAAGACACAAGGAAATAAGTGTGGAAAGAAGCCAAAGAAATAAAACTTGGCTGAAGGTATAAAAGAGTAAACAAGAGCAGGAGTGAGTGTGTGTGTGTGTGTGTGTGTGTGTGTGTGTGTGAAATGTGGTTTGGGAGCCTGGGGAGGGGCCAAAAGGTGAAATGAATGAGGGAGGGAGGGGGGGGGGTGAGGGAGAAGGAAGGAGGGAGAAACGGATACCAGCACTAACAAGAAGAGGGAAAAGGGAAAAGGGAGATGGTGGGAGTGTAAAAAGAAGGGAGGGAAGAAGTGATTGAGGGGATAATAATTAGGAGAGGTGCAGGAGTGTTCTGTGTGTGTGTGTGTGTGTGTGTGTGTGTGTGTGTGTGTGAGAGAGAGAGAGAGAGAGAGAGAGAGAGAGAGAGAGAGAGAGAGAGAGAGAGAGAGAGAGAGAGTTACAAGGAGTTACAAGGAAAAGAAGTACCCTAGAAGACCTTACGATCCATACAAAGAGGGTACCTGTGGGTTTAGTTGTGCAAGTATGTGACCGTCCTTGAATGTGTCATGTGAAACCATCAAGGAACACTCACACAACGGCTTAAACACCTAAACGGTGATTTAAGACTTTGTCTAATCTTGACTTGAACTGATCCACAGAGTTGCTGTTGACTACATCAGCAGGAAGCGCGTTCCAAGTACCGCAGATGCTGTATGTAAAGAATTTACCACACCGATCACGGTTGTATCGCTTCAGTTCAAGTTTGTAGCCATGATTCCTGGTTGTGCCCTCACTGAGTTGGAAAATGTCCCTGTAGTCTACATTGTCAAAGCCTCGTAGTATTTTAAACACTTCGATAAGCTGACCACGCAGTCTCCGAGTTTCCAAAGAGAACAGGTTGAGTTCTACCAACCGATCTTCATAGCTCTTGTGTCTAAGAGAGGGTATAAGTTTGGTTGCCCTGGCTTGCACTCGTTCCAATCTCGTAATATCCTTTCGGTAAGAGGGACTCCAAAACTGGACTGCATACTCCAGGTGCGGTCGGACAAGGGAATTGTACAGACAAAGTACTATCTCCTTGTTCCGGTATCCAAACTGCCGCTTTATGTACCCTAACATCCTTTGGGCTTTCTTCTCTGCCTCAATACACTGCTTTGAAAACTTGAGGTCGCTAGTGATAGTTACACCCAAGTCTTTCTCAGTATCAGTGCTTACGAGAGCATTGCCCTTAAGGGTATACTCTGTTCGGGGGTTTCTGTGGCCTATATGCATAACTTTGCATTTGTTCACGTTAAATGGCATTTGCCACGTGTCAGACCACTCCCCGATCTTCCTAAGATCTTCTTGTAAGCGGGTAGTATTTCCTTCTTTCGCGACATTCATACCAAGCTTAGTATCATCGGCGAATTTGGAAATCTTGGCAACCATGTCACCATCCATATCATTAACATAGATGATAAACAGTAGTGGTCCCAGAACAGAACCTTGGGGAACACCGCTAGTAACGGGAACCCACTCTGAAGCCTGTCCATTCACTACTACCCGCTGCCGTCTGTCACTTAGCCAGTTCTCTATCCAATTTGCACATTTCCGTCTATGCCCAGTGCACGCACTTTCCGAAGGAGGCGGCGGTGGGGTACCTTATCAAAGGCTTTCTGAAAGTCTAAGTAGACAACATCGACCGCTTTATCCTGATCATGCTCACTGAAAACAAAATGGAAGAATTCCACTAGATTTGTGAGGCATGACCGGTGCTGCCGGAACCCATGCTGGGAACCCTCAGTAGCAAATTTGATTCTAAGTGTTGCGTTATTTTGTCCACCATGATGCTCTCCATGAGTTTACAGACTATCGAGGTTAAACTGATGGGTCTGTAGTTTGACGGTTGGCTAGCATCTCCCTTCTTGAAGATAGGAGTCACCTCTGCCTCACGCCAGTCTCTAGGAATGCATCCAGTCTGAAATAACCTGTTGAAGACCGTACATAGGTGCCGTGATACTTCACCATGCACTTCTTTCAACACTCTAGGTAAGAACCTATCCGGACCGGGGGACTTGTTTGCCTTTAATTCGAATATTTTTCTCTCAATTTCTTCTCGGGTGAAGACCATTGACTCCAACTTCTCACTGGAGAAGTCCAAAGGTTCGGGAATGAGACCACTCTCCTCAGAGAACACTGAAGAGAAGTATTCATTTAAGAGGTTAG
>JAWZYT010001050.1:107500-112714 GCA_034508575.1 Petrolisthes manimaculis | reverse complement strand
GTGTGTGTGTGTGTGTGTGTGTGTGTGTGTGTGTGTGTGCTCGTTTCCTTCTTTTCCTCTTCCTCCTCCTTCTCTTATTTCTGGATGTTTGATATTCTTGGTAAATTGTGTGTGTAAAATAACAAAAAAAAAAAGAAAAAAAAAAGGAAATGGGATGGGAAAAGAGAGAAGAACAGAAATAAAGCAAGGAAAAGGGAGAGAAGGAAGGGAGTGAAGGAAGGAAGGGAGTGAAGGAAGGAAGGAAGGGAGAGAAGGAAGGAAGGAAGGAAGGGGGCTTGTCATCTCCCCAACTTCTACCACAAGATAATTTATTTATCAAACAGTCTTAGGTTTGGAGGGAAGAAGGGGAAGAGGGAGGGGAGAGAGGAAGAGGAGGAGGGGAAGAGGGAAGGGAGAGAAGAGGAGGGGAAGACAGGAATAAGCCACGAGGGAAGGGGAGACGAGGGGGAGAAGGAGGAAGGAAGGAGAAGAAAGAATAGATAACAACACAGGAGGAGAAGGAGGAGGAGGAGAAAGATAGATAACAATAGAAGAAAAGAAGGTTGTGAAGGAGAAAGAGGAAATGATGTGGGAAAATGAGTAAAGGAAGAAGAGGAGTGACGATAAAGAAGATAATCAAAGAAGGAACAGGAGGAGGACTAGAAAAAAATAGGATGGGATGGGGAAGGAAAATACACACACACACACACACACACACACACACACACACACACACACACACATACACACACATACACACACACACACAATTACCAAGAAAATCAGCCCAACCAGAAAAAGGAGGAGAAAAAAAGGAAGAAAGCACACACACACACACACAGATAGATTGTAATAAAGGATTGGTGAGTACATTACCCGTGGACGTAATCTGTGAACCAATCAGCTCTGAGCCTCTCCCTCCCTCCTCCCCCCCTCCCAATTCTCTTCCTAATCGCCTGTCAACCCCCCCCCCCCCGTCCCCCCCCACACACACACATTTGTTCAGTCGATCTTTTTCTTTTTGTTTGGATTTGTGTTTTCACCTCACCTTCCCCCCTCCAGTTTATCTATCTGTGTGTGTGTGTGTGTGTGTGTGTGTGTGTGTGTGTGTGTGTTCTCTTCCTTCTCCTCCTCGTTTATCATGTTATTGTTCTCTTTCTTGTTTTTATCATATCTATTATAA
This sequence comes from Petrolisthes manimaculis, assembly GCA_034508575.1. Classification (NCBI taxonomy): domain Eukaryota; kingdom Metazoa; phylum Arthropoda; class Malacostraca; order Decapoda; family Porcellanidae; genus Petrolisthes; species Petrolisthes manimaculis. Next base: position 111,552 of record JAWZYT010001050.1, on the reverse strand, counting down.
TCTTAATCTTCTTATTCATACTCTTCTTCTACTGCGTCCCCCACCACCACCCCAAACACTATTATCCCCCCAACCTTATGTATCACCTCCACAACACTCTACCATCCTCATCCATTACACCCACTACCACAACACCACCAACCACCACAACAACAACAACAACAACATTACACCATCGCAACCACCACCATTAATTGTCTCCATCACCACCATTGCTTCCACCACCACAACAACAACACCACACCATCACCATCACTAACACCACACCATCACCATCACTAACACAACACCACAACCATCATCACAACCACCATCACCACCACCAATTGACCGCCTCCCTGGTCGTTGTTTACCTGCCTGTAAATCAAGTCGACGTCTCGTTACCCCGTGATGCACAGTGATGACGCCCCCCTCCACCCATACCCCCCTATCCCATCCCATCCCATACCCTCCTCTCTCATCCCATCCCATACCCTCCTATCCCATCTCATCCCATACCCTTCCCCTCCATTTCCATCATATCCCATCCCATCCCATACCCTTCCCCTCCCTTTCCATCCTATCCCATACCCTCCCTTCCCATTCCATACCCTCCACCTCCTCTCCATTCCCCTTTCTTCACCTTTCTTCCTCTCTCTTCTCTTCCCATCTCCCACCAGCAGCCACTAACCAACACATTCCGGATACAGAGAATGTTGTATCTTATTCTCTCATTATTTCTCCTCTGAAGTATCCTATCCTATTCACGCCATCGTCAATACCATCAATGTTCTTTGCATACAGCCTTTAGAATGGTTACATACGTTATATTCTTATCTCATACAGTGATTTTTAAACATTTTTTATTCTCTCTCTCTCTCTCTCTCTCTCTCTCTCTTCTCTCTTTCTCTCTCTGTGTGTGTGTGTGTGTGTGTGTGTGTGTTATGTGTGCTAATAGAGTGATGAGGGATGAAGGAAGGGAAGGGGGAGGGTAAGAAGAGTGCATGTATAGCGTGATTTCTGACTACCTTCAACACTACCTTCTTATCTCACCTCCACCCTCACCACCATTAGGCTCCCTCACGCACACACACACACAAACAACACAACACCAAGCAGGAAGGGAGGAAGGGAGAGAGAGAGGGAGAGGGGGGAAGGGAGAGAGAGAGAGAACGGAAGGAAGGAAGGAAGGTGGGAGGGAGGGAGTAAGGGAGAGAAGAAAGAAATAAAGGAAGGAGAGGAAGGAACGAATGAAAAAATAATGGCATGAAGGAAAGAAGAAAAGAAGGACGGAAATGAAAACAATGAAGACAGGTAAACAGGTGAAGTTAAACAAGTAGGTATGTGGGCATGAGGTAAATTTATAGACAGTTATCTGGAGCAGGTTGATAGGTTAGATAGACAGGAAGATAGGACAGATGGGTGGATAATTAGGTAGGCAGGTGTTAACTATATATAAACAAACAGGTAATTGATATAGTACGTATAAATGTAGCTAAGAAGGGTTAAAGAAAAGTTACAAGAGCTGAAGGGGGTGTGGAAATAGGGGGGACAGGCTTGGGGGGGGTAGGGGTTTTTGGGGGGTGCGGGAGTAGGGGGACAGGCTTGGGGGGGTTAGGGGAGGTGTGGGAATACGGGGACAGGCTTTCTACCCACCCCAAGCCTGTCCCCCTATTCTCACACACCTCCAGTCCCCCCCCCCAAGCCTGTCCCCCTACTCCCACACCCCCTTAAGAGAAAAGAGCAAGAAAGAGGGTAAGGACAGTAAAGAGTCAGCCCCCTCTCCTCCCCCTCCTCACTCCACACCTCTCCCTCCTACTCTCGACCCCATCCAACTCCCTCACCTCTGTCCTCCTTACCTCACCTCTCGACCACCTCAAGTACACGAGTAAGACCTCGCTCCTCAGGCACTCACTAAACGGTGGGGTGTGTATGTGTGTGTGTGTGTACTAATATATAAATGAACAATCCCATTCCTTATTAATTACCATAAACATTACATCACCAGATATTTTACAGATTAAGGGTAATGAATCACTTTCTTTATTCTCTATAGTAAAGTCAGACACGAACTACATTAAGTATCCTGGTGTTGGTGAAGTTTGGAATCATCTGACATACCAACCAGTGAACTATTTTATATATATATTTTTTTCTTTTAATAATTACAACACTTGTCTTACACTTCCTGGAGCTCGTTGAATACTCCTCCATCGCCAGGCTATTCGAAGTAGACCTCGATACTAATTATGGGTTGTGACTGTACATACATTTAGAGTCCAAAATGTGTATGTGTATGGAGATAAAATGAGTCCTTCAAATATTAACACCACAAGACAACACCTAGCCTATATGGAAGGAGCTTTTTGTTTCGTGGCATGGTCAGGAGGAATCAGAAGCCTCCAATTTTCATACAAGATGGACATGTATACGCTAAGGTCTTTAATTAAACGAACCCAAGCAAATAGGAAACAGGATAAATGTTATAATTGGTTCACTAAAGTCTGTTCAAAACATGTGTTCCATTTTCCTCTATCTATCTGTCTCTATTTCTATCTATATCTTTATATCTATTTCTATCTATATCTTTCTATCAATCTCTATCTGTCTCTTATCAGTCTATCTATCTATCTATCTATCTAAGCATAAGAGGCCAGCGGAACACAAGTTTTGAACAGACTATAGTAAGTCAAATGATTCGAAACTTCCACACGACCTGGATACTAATTATAGGTTATAACTGTACATGGGTTACGTGTATTTAGAACCGCCAGAAAGTATAGAAGGCAGGTGTACGGTGATGAAGAGTGGGCTTAATTAGCGTGTTGTTGATATTGACACACAGGTGAGGATATATATTTACACATTGGTAGGTGAGAGAGGAAGAGGGGAATGGACGTAGGGAGATAGGAAGAGAGAGTGAGGAAGAGAGGAATGGAAGGAGGGAGAGAAAAAGGGAAGGAGGGAGGGAAAGATGGATGGACGGAAGGAGAGAAAGATGGAGGGAGATAGGAAGATAGGATGGACAGAGGAGAGAAAGAGAGGGAGATAGGAAGGAAAAAAGTAGGGAGGAGAGAGATAAACAGTTAGTGATAAATACATGACAAGCAACAGGTGAAATAATATACTGTACATAATAGTAGATAGATGATAAATGCAATGAAAGGCACAAGAGAAAAAATTGAAAAAATTAGGGAGATGAAAAAGTGAGAAATTATCACGAAATAGATTATGATAAAATTAGGGAGATGAAACAGTGAGAATTTATCACGAAATAAATTATGATAAAATTAGGGAGATGAAAAGTGAGAAATTATCACGAAATAGATTATGATAAAATAAATAAATAAATAAAAGAAAGATGAGTTGAATTGAAATGCAGTCGAAATGAGGTAAAAATGACTCTGAAAATGACGTGATGAGATGTGAAAGGAAGGACAAGAGAAAGGGAGACACGAGAAGAAAAGGCGAAGAAGAAGAAGGAGGAGGAGAAGGAGGAGGAGGAGGAGGAGGAGGACGAAGGAGAGGGACGAGGAGGAGGAGGAGGAGGAGGAGGAGGAGGAGAGAGGAGGAGGAGGAGGAGGAGGAGGAGGAGGAGGAGGAGGAGGAGGAGGAGGAGGAGGAGGAGGAGGAGGAGGAGGAGAAGAAGGAGGAGAAGGAGGAGGAGGAGAGAGAAATGAATAAATTAGGCTGCGACGTGGAAGAGGAAGTGGGGAGGAAAGAAAAGTAAGATGAGGAAAGGAGCAGAGAAAAAGTTGAAAAGACGAAGAGGAAGGAAAGGACAGTAACTTGAGGACAGAGAAGGAAATGAAAGAACACACACACACACACACACACACACACACACATACAGGAAGAAGGCAGGAGGAAAAAATGTGTGAGGAAAAGAAAGAAAAATTAGGAAAGGAAGGAGGGAGGTGAAGAAAAGTATGATCATATTTGTGGTACAGAGAAAGAGAGAGAGAGAGAGAGAGAAAGAGAGAGAGAGAGAGAGAGGAGGCAAGGAGGGAGGGAGAAAAGGGGAAGGAAAGGAGAGAGGGACGGAGAGGGAGTGGAGGGAGGATATGAGGAAG
>JAWZYT010001050.1:95000-105000 GCA_034508575.1 Petrolisthes manimaculis | reverse complement strand
ATTATACACGTAAAAAGTAAACAAAATTATATTATTATACACGTAAAAAGTAAACAAAGCCTCATCAAAATTATATAAAAAAAAGACAGTCTAATAGTTACTGAAAAAAAAATAAGTTGTAAATACATTGAGAATATTATAATTGGTCTTACCTTAATTAATCGAAGCATCATCGTTGTTTTCTTGATTCTCTTCTTCTGAGACAAGTAGGAAAATTATTGTGTTAGTTTCTATCTTGTAACTAAAAAAAAAAAAAAAAAAAAAAAAAAAAAAAAAATATCCACATAGGCTATATATTTTTTTTCCATGAGTTAATTGCATCACATTCACTCTGTATTGGAGATTAATTCGTTTTTTAATTCGTTTTCTAATGAATTAATACTTTCTTGTTTACTTATACCTTGTTTTTATTTCCTAACTTTCAATACACGAGAAGATTTAATCACATATAATATTTTCTAGTACACTTATTCTTCGGTTTTCAATTTAAAACTTTCAATACACCAGAAGAGTTAATTAATCACATATATAATATTTTCTAGTACACTTATTTTTCGGTTTTCTTTTTTAACTTTCAAAAGAACACATTTATTCACATGTATATTATTATCTTCTTGTACACTTTTTCCTCTCTAAATCAAACTTTTCAATACACCAGAAGATTTAATCACATGTAATATATTATTGTACACTTATATACTCCTCTTATAATATATACTTTGACTTCCTTTTCTATCTTTCAATATACCAGAATAATTATTAGTGACCTGTGATGGGTGTGGTTACCTCAGAGTTCTTCCCTTCTTTCTCTTTTATTCATATTGCCTGAAAAAGAAAGACAATTTTCCATGTAAACATAATTGTAATTTACTTTCTTCGATGGTGATAATTTCATGGCCATAATAATAATAATAACAATAATAATAATAACAATAATAATAATAATAATAATAATAGTTATCATGATAATAATATAAATTTATTATAATAATACTATATACTTTATGAATTCCCAAAACATGACACTTTGTTTACACATTCTCCCTACAAATGTATATGATAAAACTTATATAAAAAAAGGCACATAATATTAATGAATGCCAAAATACAACCCTACCCTACCCTGCCACCTCCCTCCCTCTCCCTTTCCCTCCTTCCTCCCCTGCCGCCTCTCCTCCTTCCTCCCCTCCTCTGTCTTTCCCTCCTTCCTCCCCTACCACCTCCCCTCCTCTCTCTTTCCCTCCTTCCTCCCCTACCACCTCCCCTCCTCTCCCTTTCCCTCCTTCCCCTCCGTCAGCCAGTCTGTTGTAGGGCCCTCTCGGTGTCACCTGACCCTCCTCCTCCTCCTTCTTCTCCTACTCCTGCTGGTGCTAATTACACTCCCTCACACCCTTCCTCTCTCCCCTCCTTCTTGAGCTGTAAATACGATGACAACAACAACAACAACAACAACAACACACACACACACACACACACACACACACACACACACACACACACACACACACACATCACTCGCTCCTTTCGTGTCACACTCATACCTTCTCCATCCTCTCTCTCTCTCTCTCTCTCTCTCTCTCTCTCGTAGCTAGTGACCCGAAAAAGGCCAGGAGAATTACCCTCTCTTAGTAGCAGTGACGAGTACACACAAGCACGCTACTTACGTCAACAACCTACACCTCCTCTGTGTACGTGTGTGTGTGTGTGTGTGTGTGTGTGTGTGTGTGTGTGTGTGTGTGTGTGTGTGTAGAGGCTATTTTTCTCTCCTTGATATCAAAGTCACACCCTTTCCTTCATCTGTTACTCTTGTTCTCCCTTAATCCTTTCCTGTCATCAGTCTCCTTCCACACTCCTTCCCTCTTCTACACATATTCAAACCCTCCTTCTCCTCCTCCTTCTCCTTCTCCTCCTCCTTCTCTACCCCCCTTTTTCCTCTCCTCTACCTCCTTTTTCTCCTTTTCTTAAGATGTTGTAGTAAAGAATCCCAGTATTTTATTTGGTTTGATATTATGGGAGATGTTATTTTGTTTTGAGTGAATTTGAAAGCTAATGATTCCTCCAGAGTGACTGTATACTGGATAACCCTTCTCTCTCTCTCTCTCTCTCTCTCTCTCTCTCTCTCTCTCTCTTCCTACGGCGCTAACCCCCATCTCTTTTGTTACTTTTAATTGATTCACGGATTAACTCTCTCTCGTCTCTCATCACCCCTCTACTCTCTCGTCACCCACTTCCAAAATATAAACAAAACAGTACACAGGGAGTAAAACGAACACACACACACACACACACACACACACACACACACGCACACACACACACACACACACACACACACAAAGACAGACGCAACGAATCGAAAAACCCCAATATTTCAAACCAATAATACAGGGGACCAACTACTGTATATCGACAAAGACCCCGAGGTAAACAAGAGAAAATCCCAGCCAGCCCAGCCACTCTATCGATGACACTGTATTATTATATCTATGTGGTGGAGGGGGTCGATGAATAACACAGAGAGAGGGGAAGAAACGTGAGAAGAAGGAGAAGGACGGGAGGGGGTCAGTTGGTAGATATCTTGGGTCGGCTCGAGACAATGGTGTGTGTGTCGTGGAGGAGGGAGGAGGAGGAGGAGGAGGAAGAGGAGGAGGAGGAGGAGGAGGAGGAGGAGGAGGAGGAGGAGGAGGAGGTGGAGGAGGAGGAGGAGGTGGAGGAGGAGGAGGAGGAGGAGGAGGGGAGGAGGAGGAGGAGGAGGAGCAGGGGAAGAGGAAGAAGAAGGGAGAAGATGAAGAGGAGGAGGAAGAAACTGAAATATATTCCATGGAGCTGGCCTTGGTCTTATAGGGCATGGGGACCTGCTGAGGTTATAGGAAGGCGCTATTAATCTTGGGTCGCTTGGGTTGGCTCCAGAGACAATATTTCCCTCGACTCTCATTCATTATACCTTCTGTTTTCCATCACTATATTCTTTCAGCATTACTTCCCTCCTTCCTTCTCCCAATTTTTTGTTGCCTTTCTCTCTCTTTCAATATCCATCTATTCTATACTTTCCTCTGTTCTCCGTCATTTTATTCCTCCTGCATTACTTCCGTCCTTCCCTCATTTTCCGTCCTCCACTTCCTCATCACCATCCATCCCTCACACACACACACACCCCTACCACCATTACCCCCTTCCCCACCACCACTCCTCCCCCTCCGAGGACAGACCTAAGGGGATCGTCAGTAACAAATCGGGCGTGACCAATCGTCCCCTCACCTCCCATTGGCGGGGCTGAGTGAGGACGGGAAGGGAAAGGGAAGGGGAGGGGATGGGGACGAGAAGGGGACGGGATGGGGACGAGAAGGGGACGGGATGGGGACGAGAAGGGGACGGGATGGGGACGAGAAGGAGACGAGAAGGGGACGGGATGGGGGCGACCTATACCGTCCCCCTCATCCCATCACAACACAACACAACTCGGCCCACAAATATACGCTCTTCCGACGATCCTTACATTATGGTCTCTTAAGTTATATGATTGTATGAATGTGTGAAGTGGAAGCTAATATTTCATCCAAAAGCCATCACCACACTACACAAACCAACACAACACGGACCACAAATATAGTCTCTTCCGACAATCCTTGCATTATGCTGTTGTGTAATTATATGCTTTATATCTGGAAAGCCTTATAATTATAAGATTGATGAACAAGAGACTGGTGAAGTGGAAGTTAATATTTCATCCTCAATCCTACACAACACAACACAACACAACACAACACGGTCCACAAATGCATACTTTTCTGATGACCTTTACAAAATAATGCTATCTAAGTCATTCCACAAAACGTCAGTAAAACTATTATTTCTCACACAGGAAAAAAAAAAAAAAAAAAAAAAAAAAACATTGAGTGATAATAAAACCTTGTGACAATGTTGGCAGAGATAATTCCATTCATCACCAACATAAATCATCAATAATCACACACCCAACACGGCTAATCCAATCAACACAGCTAACCCAATCAGCCAAGCCACCACTAATCACTGACAAGAATGAGGCGTTACGCTGATTAAGGTCGACCCCTTCTGCTGCTACTACTGCTGCTATTCTGATGACCCTCTGACTGCCTTCTATGTCCTACTGTACTGTCTCTGTGTCAACTCCTTCACCGTGTAGTGGATATATTCTGATGATTATGTTGTTTCTGTTTCTTTATCTATGTCAACTCCTTCTACACCGTCTTTTTGAGTGGATATATACTTATTTTCATGTATTTGTTTCTGTATCTATGTCCTACTGTACTGTCTCTGTGTCAACTTTAGCTACATCGTCTTTTTGTAGTGGATAATAATATACTGATGATTATGTATCTGTCTGTGTCTTTCTGTATACTATCTCTCTGCATTGGATACATAATATACAATTTGATGGAGTAAAATAATATAAGAAAAACAACTACAGGAAAACATAATTAAAGGGGTTCCAGTAGGTCTGTTGCTGTTTGAATGTACTTTGTTTTCCTTTGTATTGCATGAATCTCTCCACTAAGTTGTTATTTGATGTTTATAATATGAGGGTCAGTGAATATTAAATTGTGTTCCCAGTCTCCCCCAGTGGTCATATATCTATTTTACACTATTTTACATTACAATAAAATCATATACCAGTAACCAAACCCATTCAACACACACACACACACACACACACACACCATCCCTTACACACATTTTTAATATATAACACACATATTATGATATGAACACACACACACACACACACACACGGACCATCATAATGTCCACTTATAATAATGTAATTGGTTTAGGCCACACACACACACACACACACACACACACACACATCTTCCCTTGTCTAGCGAAGTGTGGCAGTGGTGGTTTCCCGTCCATAAAACACGATACAATAACGCATTTACCCCAAGTCGATTTTTCTTGGCAATCCGTCATCATCAGAGATACGAACCAAAACTCACCAAACCCCGACAACAACAACATCAAGGCTCAACAACATCACAATAAAATATCTACTTATCTATATATACTGTTTGGTTTTATACGTGACTGTTGTTATGGATATTATAATAGATGGCAATAATGTAGTTTAATTAAGGTGATGGTCTACTTTTGTTTCACTAGAGCGTCTTAATTCCTCCATGATATCCCAGAAAACATGCAGGACCAGATGAACAAAATTAACTTAAGGGGAGCGTATACTTTTGGTACATTGGAGTGCCTTGATTCCTCCAAAGTATGCCAGGAAACAGGACCAAATGAACAAAAATAATGGTGGTCTGTTGTTTCGAGTAGTTTGGAGGAATTATTATCTCCAAAAATAAGTGTTCTGTTGCTTGGAATAGTTTGGAGGAATCAACAGTTGCTCCAGATTTACCAACACTGAACTTTTCCCTTATTTAAATTTGTGAGACAGTGAGTTACTACAAAAATAATTAGCACCGGTATGTACAGTTGACTTCAAAAATTTCGAGACACTACCTGCTTGAATCTAGCAGGGAATGTATCGAAATTTTTGGAGGTAACTGTACCGCTAGTGATATTTTGTTATTGTGTGATTTTGACTGGGGTTTGGCTGAATGGATCTGTCGGGAAAATCGCCTTATTTGTGTTATTCAATTCTCGGGGATGTAATTGGACATAAAGCCTCATTACGGCCACATTTCCCCTCACATCTTCCCCTCTTCTGGTTCCCACACACACACTGCACCATCCGTCTCTCTCCCCTCAGCCTAACCAACTTATCGCTTTGTCGTAATATCTTGGCCTCGATCCACCTCCCACTCCCATCTTTACTACCCCTCCCAACCCATCCTCCTTTTCTGGCCTTTCTTTTCTCCTCTTCCATTTCTTCCTTTTCCTCTTTACTCCCATCTTTACTACCCCTCCCAACCCATCCTCATTTTCTGTTATTCTGGCTCTTCTCTTATCCACTTCCTTTTCTTCCTTCTCTTTACTCCCATCTTTACTACCCCTCCTAACCCATCCTCATATTCTATTGTTTCCTGGTCTCTCTCTTCTCTTCTCCTCTTCCTTTTCCTCCTCCTCCTCTCTACTCTCATCATTCCTGTCACTTCAATTCCCTCCTCTTCTCATCTTACTTTTTCTCCTTCTCCTCTCTTCCTTCCTACTCCCATCTTTCCTACCCCACCCCTATATATACCTCTTCTTGTTCCATAGCCTCTCCCTCCCTTTGCATCCTTCTCCTTTCTTCCTTTTACTCTTACCTTACTCTGTTTCTCGTCTACTCCCTTTTCTCTCCCAACATTACCCTCCTTTTCTCCTTTTTATCCCCCTCCTCTTTCCTTACATCCTTCTCCTTTCTCCCTTTACCAGTCCTCACCATCTTCCCTCTTTCGTCTGTTTCCTTTCATCTCTCCTCATTTTCTCTCACTCTTTCCTCATGCCTACTCTTATTAATCCCCACATCTCCCCTTCCGTCTTATCTCACCCCTTCCTTCCTCACCTTTCACTCTCTATTATGTATACTGTTACCTCACTTGTTGTCCTCTCTCCCTTTTCTCACACACTCCTCATTCACCCATACCCCTTCCCCTCCACCCTCCCATGTCTCACCCACACAGCCCCTTCCTACTCCCCTCACCCCTACAACACACACACTTATCCCCCTTCCCTCACCCTCCCTTTTGCTCTCCCTTCCCCTCCCCCATCACCCCCCATGTCTTCACCCGTCCCCCTCCCCTCACCCGCCACAGACACACATGTAAAACGATCGTCTATAATGCGGTGATTTGCCCATAATTGACGGAGTGATGAAATTAATACCCGGCCCGGGACACGATGGAGGCAAGAGATGGAGGGGAGAGGAAATGTGTAGAGAGATGGAGGAAGGGGAGAGACAATGGAGAGAGATAGAGGGAGGGAGGGACGGAGGGGAGAGACAATGGAGGGAGGAATGGAGGGAAGAGATAATGGACAGAGATGGAGGAAGAGGGAGGGAGGAAAGAGACAATGGAGAGAGATGGAGCGAGGAAGGGAGGAATGGAGGGAAGAGACAATGGAGAGAGATGGAGGGAGATATAACGGAGGGAGATGGAGGAAGGGAGGAAAGAAACAATGTGCAGAGAGAGGGAGGGATGGTGGGGAGAGATAATGGACAGAGATGGAGGGGATGAGACAATGGACAGAGATGGAGGGGAGAGGAAATGTGCAAAGAGATGGAGGGGAGAGGAAATGTGCAGAGAGATGGAGGGGAGAGGAAATGTGCAGAGAGATGGAGGGGAGAGGAAATGTGCAGAGAGATGGAGGGGAGAGGAAATGGAAAGAGGAAAAAGAGAGATAGAAAGAGAGTGAAAGAAAGGGAGGGTGCATATAGTCAAGTTGAGTGTGGCCATCTCACCCATCCGACAAATGGGACGAATCTGGACAAATTGACTCTGGTGGTGTCTCCCCTTCCTTGTGCACATACATACATACATACATACACACATACATACATACATACATACATACATACACTCATAATGGAGGCTGCACGTTCCTCCCTTCCTTCTTTCTTCCACTCATTTACCACCCATTTACTCCACAAGTGTTTATTTTTATTTATGTTGTTGTTTATTTTATTATTATTAATGTTGTTGTTGTTGTTCTTGATATTTCTTCTACTTTCCTACTCTCCATTAAACATTTATCTGTCTTCTGTTCTCTCACTATTAAACTCTTCAGGTCCAATCTACTGCTAATAAAAATAAAGCTGTTTTTTGCACTAATTTTACACTCATCCTTCTCTTGTACTTCTTACACAAACAATATAAAGCTGTTTTTACACTAATTTTACACTCATCCTTCTCTTGTACTTCTTACCCAAACAAAATATAGCTGTTTTTACACTAATTTTACACTCATCCATCTCTAATACTTCCTGCCACAATAAAATAAAGCTGTTTCTATATTCATCCTTCTTCTCTCGTATTTCCTGCCCCCCCAAAACAAAATTACTACAACCTTCCCTGTTCCCCTTTGCTCGTCCCTACTCAGTCGTAATGGTTGCATTTGGTGCCTTCCTCTTGTCTATTTTCCCCATAATGAGTACTAATTCCCTCGCCTCTCCCTATTCCCTCATAATGGTTTACACTTTCTGATGGATTTTCCTCATAAATTAGTATTATTATATCAAAATAATTACAGTTTCAGATGGAATTTCCTCATAAATTAGTATTATTATATCAAAATAATTACAGTTTCAGATGGAATTTCCTCCATAATTAGTAGGCCTATTATTTCAAATTAGTTACAGTTTCTAATATATGTTCCTCATAAATTTGTATTATTTCAAAATAGTTACAGTTTCTGATAGAATTTCCTCATAACATTAGTATTATTTCTATTGACAAACAAATATTATAGGTAGATAGACAAACAGCCTCAAGTTCTTGTGTTTACATTCCCAAACAAAAACTTTAAAGGTCATTCACATTGTTAAACTACTTCTTCCGAGGAAAATAATAATTAGCCTCATCGTCACTAGATTACCATTGCAAAATTATATCACGAACTGAACGACGAAAAACTTTATTCCTCAAAGAAGTAAATAGTTTAATAGTACCACCAACAAACATAAGATTCTCCATAAACGATAGAAAAGGAGACATATAAGATAAAACAAGATAATTAGACGAATACAATACATGGATTAAGATTAATATAATATAGTGTATGGATACAATAGAGGATTGGACGAGAAGAGTATAAATGACAGAAGGGCAACAGAGGATAAACAGAGAGACGAGATGTGTATAGATGACTGAAGTGCAATAGAGGATAAATAAAGAGATGGAAAGAGTATAGATGACATAAGTGCAATAGAGGATAAACAGGGAGACGGGAAAAGTATAGATGACTGAAGTGCAATAGAATATAAACAGAAGAGAAGGGAATAAGTGCAATAATTAAAGTGTAAACGGAGGAGAAGGCAAAAAAAGTGCAATAAATAATAATAAAGGGTAAACAGAGGATAATGTAAAAGTATAGATGCCTGAAGTGCAATAGAGGGAAGAATCTTTGTGTCCCAGCAGCTCGTCCGTCAACGTCCACATTATACGAGCATCGCTGACATGGAATTAAATCCTCCTCGGGTGTAATCGGATTATCCTCTCCATCAACGAGGGAGCGAACCCCACCACCAACTGTTGTGTGGAGGAAGGGAGGAGTTGTATGGGGGAGGAAGAGAGGAGTTATATGGGGGAGGGGTCGAGAGAGGAAGAGAGGGAGTGAGATGTATGAGGGAGTAGTCGAGAGAGAAAGGGAGAGAAGGGAGTGGTGGAGGTAGTGTAGAGTTGTATGAGGGAGTGGTATACAAAGGAGTATACAAATGACACTCAAACAGCAACAGACCTACTGGTCCTTTCGAGGCTGCTTGATTTTGCTATTCTATCTAACCTACAAGAGTGAGGGAAAGTATAGCACTCCCTCCAGTCGAAACTGGCAGGAAATGAAAAGAGGAAGGGAGAAAAGGAGGGAGTGGTGGAGAAAGAAAGGAAGGAGAGAGGAAGGGAAAGAAGGAAGGAGTGGTGGAATGAAGGAGGGAAAGATATGGGGGAGTGGAGGAGAGAGATAAATGGGGGAAAGAAATAAAGGAAGGAGAGATATGGAAGAACGAAGGAAGAAAATAGGTAGAGGTGAAAAGTCAAGAAACAGGAAGAAGTAGAAATGTGAAAATGGTGGATGAAGTTACAGAGGAAAGGTAAGAAGGGAGAAAGAAGAAGGTGTGCAGATGGAAGGAGGAAAAATATGGAACAACTGAGAGAGTAAGGAAGGAAGGAAGGAAGGAAGGAAAAGAGAAAGAGAGCAAAGAAGTGTGTAGGTGGAAGGAGGAAAAAAAATAGGAAAAACTGAGAAACGAATGAAGGAAGAGAGGGAGAACGAAGGAGAGGGTGTGTGGGTAGAGAAGAGTAATAAAAATAAAATAGGCAATTGAGACAAAAAGGAACGAATGAAAATAAGGAGATAAAAAGGAGAAAAA
>JAWZYT010001050.1:0-90000 GCA_034508575.1 Petrolisthes manimaculis | reverse complement strand
GAGAGAGTATTTGCAGGGTGACGAAGGAGGAGTGAAGGGAGGCACGTGAGTTAGTGAGGGAGGGGGCTGCAGGAGGGACCTTGGGCTGTGCTGGAGGGGAGAGGTGGTGTGAGTGAAGGGCGTGGGAATGTTGTCAGGGTTTTGTCTTTCTCAACAGTAACGATATTATAGTTGTTGACATGTGTAAGTATACGAGTGAGGACCGTTTATATCAATACTTATAGAGAGGTATACAAGGTGTGGATTCTGGAGTGATATAAGTGACCAAATACTAACCCTTCCACCATAACCAATAATATACAGTGTCATTATTTACATATTACAATATTGACAGACTGTGTGTAGTAATATAAAGTAACCAACTCAACACTAACCCTTCCACCATAAATAATAATATACAATGTCATTATTTACATGGTATAATATTAATAGACTGTACATGTAATAATATAAATTAACCAAGCCAACACTATAATAACCCTTACCTTCCATAAACAATAATATAGTGTTATTATTTACACATTATAATAAAGGTAAACTGTATGTAATAATATAAAGTAACCAGCCCAACACTATATAATTATAACCCTTCCTTCCCTTTCATCACCTTTGGTTTCCTCGGCAGTAATATAAAGTAACCACCCCAACACTATATAATATACAGTAACCACCCCAACACTATATAACTATAACCCTTCCCTTTCCTTCCCTTACATTACCTTTGGTTTCCTCGGCAGGTTTGGTTCCAGAATCGACGAGCCAAGTGGCGCAAGACAGAGAAGACTTGGGGTAAGAGTACCATCATGGCGGAGTACGGCCTCTACGGTGCCATGGTACGACATTCACTACCACTACCAGAGACCATTATTAAGTCTGTGGACAACGGAGAGGAATGTCCTGCCCCTTGGCTACTAGGTGAGTGTCCCCCCCCCCCCCCCATCTTCCCCCACCCTCAACATCATCACAACATTCATAATTACCTCACTCCTCATTATATTATTTTACATTACATTACACTACAACATTCATAATTTAGGCTACCTCACATATCATTATATTTCTTTACATTATATCACACCATTCATAATTCCCTCACACCTCATGATATTACTTTATATTACATCACACCATTCGTAATTACCAGTCATATTACATCATTCATGTTCATTATTCGCATTACCTCACCTCACATCTATCGCGTTACCTCACATCACACCTATCGCGTCACCTCACATCACACCTATCGCAGCACCTCACATCTCACCCCTCGCATTACCTCCCCTCTCACACCTCACATTATATCACACCATTCGAATCACCTCACATATCATTATATAACCTCCCATCACCTCACATATCATTATATAACCTCCCATCACCTCCCATCACATGGTATCACCTTAACAGTTCCCAAGTCTAATGATGACACCTCTTGATAGTTTTGATCACCCCTTCGCATATTACAGCATATTTTATCTTTTATGTTTTTGAGGTTTTTCTCAGTCCCTATTTATTACCTATGTTGTTGTTGTTTTTTATTCCATTATTCCCCACTCCACATTCAAGCAACTTAAGGTCTCCATAACCCGTCACAGAGTCCTCCTTGTAACAACAACAACACACACACACACACACAACACAACATAATTTAACACACACACACAACACAACATAATTTCACACACACACACAACACTACACAATTTCACATACAAATACACATCACAACATAACACAATTACACAACTCAACACAACACAATTACACCCCTCCCAACCCACTCCACACACACACACAATTCCACCCCTCCCAACCCACTCCACCACACACACACACACACACACACACACACAATTCCACCCCTCCCAACCCACCCACTCCACACACACACACACACACACACACACACAATTTCCTACTCAAACCTCATCTAACTACTATAGCCGTAAGTGAGCCCTCATCCAACCCTAACTCAGCCCTCTCTCACTCTTCCTCAGCCCGTCCTCAGCCCCTACTTGATCCTAGCTCTTCCCTTTCTCGAGCCATTCTTGACCCTGAGCAACCTGACCTTCCCCACCAGACTACTACTGACCCTGATCCTGAACCTGTTACCTCTCATCCTTAATTTCTGGACTATAGTAATCTCTCTGTCTGTCTGTCTGTCTGTCTCTGTCTCTAGCTCTCTCCTAATTTCTTAACTATAGTAATCTCTCTCTCTCTCTTTCTCTCTCTCACTCTCTCTCTCTCTCTCTCTCTCTCTCTCTCTCTCTCTCTCTCTCTCTCTCTCTCTTTCTCTCTTCTTTCTAACACATTACTAAATCCTAACATATTTGATATCCCAGACCTCTATATACCCGGGTTTCTTAATTGATAGTGTCTTAGCATCAACTTGGCCCACTATGGCTTAACTAAGGGGGTCGGTCGTTTAACACACATGACCACCTTAATGTGACTGACTCTCTTTCCAATAGGCTCGTCTATATAGTTGTCACACCAATAAGGCATACTCTCAATAATATACTATTAATACTGTACAGGTCCCATTCAACTCGACCCCCTCCATGCAGATATACCACTTGACTCATTCCAGGTCTTAACTTTGCCTAAATATATATACAGGATGATTATAGCATTCCATGTTATCAAATTAAATAATGATCTGCCTGGTTTCATAATTTTAAGCAACAAAAGTATCGATGAAGAAATGTTGAATTATACATACAGTAGTTAAGCTGTTACAGTACATTTATGACACTGTATTAATGAGGGTGAAAAGTGTAGGGAAACCTATTTAGATTTCTGGAGATATGTTTCAGATTGTTTGTAGTACAGGAAGGAATTGAGTGTTGCAGATGAACATTGAACATTTTCTATAGTTTGTAGCAAAAATAAGTACCGGTATGTACATTGACGTGAGCAATTAATCAAGTTGCACATCTAGGTGGGTTTCCCTTCACTTTTCTCGCTCATAATTACAGTGTCATAAATGTATTGTAACAGCTAAACTATTTATAGTTCCACATTTCATCATAGTGAGAGACATTGCTGTTTAATTGTCAAAGCAGGTTATCATTCAATTTAATGAGTGGAATGCTGAATTACCCTGAAAATTATCTATAAAAAAGCTAACAGATGAGCAGCTAAACAATGAAGGGTAAATAGTTTGTGGAAAATGCAGAAGATAATGTAAGGATGTAAACCATAATATTTTGTGTTAGTCGAGATAACGTTATTTCTAACAACACATTTAATCAGGATGCTGACATTTTTGGGATGAAAATGTTCTCATAAATGAAGGTAAAACGAAGGGAAGAGATAAGGGAATCTTTGAAAAGAAACATCTTCATTAGTATAGGTAGAGAGGGTCACATTCTAAGCAGACATACATTAGATCTATATTAACCTAATCTAGATCTATGGCATTCCAGTCCTTTAATATTTAAATGTTCTTTTTAGTTCAGATTATATTATACTTTACCTAACACACACACACACACACACACACACACACACACACACACACACACACACACACACACACACACACACACACACACACACACACATCACTCTTGGGTCCCATGTACTGTTCACCCGTAGCATATATTCCAACCCTCACACCCAGGTCGCTCTCACCCAACACTCCTTGTTCTCTTTTCATCCTTCCTCCACCCACTACCACCTCTTCCTGCACCCACACCCTGATCTACGCCCTCACTCCACTCTCTGACCCACGCCTTCACTTCGCCCTGATCCCGACCCCCCACCACAGGGATGCACCGCAAGAGTCTGGAGGCGGCGTCGCAGCTGCAGGAGTCTGAGCCAGATGGTGAAGCGAGTGACGGGCGTGAGGACCAACAGAGGCACCAACAACAGTCCCAGACACAACCACAGCAGACCCCAACCGACCAACAGGGCGACGAGGATGTGGAGCAACAGAAACGACAACAACAGCACCACCAGCAACAACAACAACAACAACAGCAACAACAACAACAACAACAGCAGCAGCAGCAGCAGAGTGGACATCCTGGGGACCATCACTGTGACCATCCTGAAGGAGGTTTTCCCAGGGAGTCATCACACTTCCACATGGACAAGGTGAGTTATGTTTTCTCTCTGCATATAATTATTTTCTTACAAGACGCATTTTAGTTTTGATTATTTTCTCATCGTTCAATAGTGTTATTCAATGTTCTCATTCTTAGCAAGGCAAATATTAATATTGTCGACTATCTTACAGGACGTTGGGAGCGGAAGTAGCAGCAGCAGCAACAGCAGTACCGGTGGTGGGGGTGGGGGTGGGGGTTATGTGGGTAGCAGGGAGGGAGGGGTCGGGGGCGGGGGTAACAGTACGGGGGTCCACAGCGTGGGGCCAAGTCAACAGAATCCCACAAACCCCCTCCAAGATGACCTCCGCTCCAGCAGCATCGCCATACTACGACAGAAAGCCCAGGAACACGCTGCCAGGATGAGCATCAACAATAACCTGGCCGCCTTACATCACCCTGACCCTCTACACCATCACCTTCACCATCATCACCACATGGGTGGACACTTCTGATCCCACCATTTACCTCCCACATCCCCACCAGTTCCCCCACCACTACTACTAGCGTCACTCTCCCCTCCCTCTGCCCTCCCACCACCACCACCCCACGGTATTTCTCCCTCCATATAAAACATCCCCTTATTATCCCTACAAACATACGTCACCACTAACTACACATTCGCTCACAAGGAATGGGTCGCAGCCACACACCATTTATTCTTCTCTCTGGCAAGCGGGTTATACTAGACGACCAAGATAAAGTTCAGCTTGAGTCTCAGGCCTCCACTCCAACATACCTGACTGTGAAGAATATACCAGCTTATTCTAACCTAAATCCGGCGATACATAATCCGGCGAGGCACTTGAAATGGCTTTCCCAAAATGTGTGCTAATGCTACAGGTTATCCACTGCCTGTTTTCCGTTTGATATTTTGCTCTTGAAAACACATGACCTGGCTTTGGCGTGAACAGGTCTCAAGGATCAGGATGCAGTGTATTCAGATCTCAGGCATGACTTCACAACCATAGAAAAGCTACATAATGTTAAGTTTCCAGGGTTGATGAAAAAAAAAATAATTTCATCAAAGTTAATGCCCCTCGCTCAAGCGTGACAATCAAAAGAAAAATATACCACTGTGGGGATGACGAGCCCTGGTGGTCCCGCTGCCACGCACGGTGCTTATGTGACCTGGGACCCAGTAGAGATTCCTTCAGTGCTCATCTTACAGTGACCAATAGTTGTGACTCTGTTATATTCACCAGTATCCATTCGTCAGTGCTTTACACTCTACATTCGCACCGGAGTTGACTGAAAACTTGTTATTCGTGGAACATTATCCGCTTCGACAATAATTATTCACATACACGAGGATAAATTCTAACATTACCCAAGAAAATCCTCACCCGTATTCAGTTATAACCTCCCATTGTACAGCACTCATTCATAGTGAAGCATAATACAGTATAATAAAACATTCTGTGAACGACAATATTCCTCATTACACGGATTTACACCTACACCACTCACAATGATACCATTTATATAAGCCAGCGAGTGACTTCTGTACTCGTCTGTATGGCTGCTATATAGTAAGTGCTACGACCACGTCATGGTGAGTGAAGGGGGCACAGACTTTGGAATCAGAGCCCTCATCACTTTTATATACAGACACGAAACTGTATCGTTGTCAGCACATGCAGTGAGGAATGAGTGAGTGAGAGGAGACGGTGATAAGTAACCTTGAAGACTGACTCAAAACGCTCTAACTGTGTTTTTGTTTATTGTTGAGCATTGCTGACCAAACGATAAGCACAACGTCAAAAGAGAAACAGAAGGATAAAAACAGTGAAACAGAACGACAATAACAGTGAATCAGAACGACAATAAAAGTGAAACAAAACGATAACAATAGTGAACCAGAATTATATGAATACTAAAAGTGATAACGCGTTCCCCCTCCTTGTGGAAGTGGGAGGGGGTCGTCTCTAAAAAATATATTGTATGTTTTATGTGTTTCAGCAAAAAATATTGACATTTTCTTCTTACAATGAGGAAAGTGTTGAATTCTCCTTTTTGTTTCTATAACTCTCTATAGGTGATGGTGCCACTGTAATGACGACCTTCTTTCCTGTGTACATAGAGGTGATTTCATTGCTTATACATCATCACACGTCACAAGCAGCATCAGTAGCCCAAGTTTGACAAGTTAAGGGTTTGCAGTAGTGATGTTGTTTTTTGCTATTCAAAGGGTGTAAAATGCATTGACTAAAAATATTAAATAAAAGAGATAAACTCCAAGTTACTAACAATATAAAATAATATTAATCCAAAGAATCGTACTTGAATTTGTAAAAAGTACTTAATCTAAATCAAAATATCCGATCATATAATAATAATAATAATAATAATAATAATAATAATAATAATTTTGTGCTTTACTGAATGCATTTTACACCGACCAATCACAATCTAAATAAAATAAATATAGAACGAACTAATAAGGATAGCAGCCCTTAACGACATAGTAATTTGTTAACTGTTTTTAATTTATTACGTTGCACTTGCATAATTATTATTCTCATTGTTATTAGGTTCATTACGACTCACCGCCTATATAAAGTAAATAAGGGACGTAGAGGCGTAGTAAACACGTGCCAGCCAGTTGACTATCACCCTTATGGGGACAATAGATACTTTTTTGGTACATTACAGTGCTATGATTTCCTCCAAAGTAAAAAGTATACCATTCAGGAAACAAACAGAATCTGATTAAGGTGACAGTATACTTTTGTTACATTGGAGTAGTTTGATTCCTCCAATGTATGCCAGGAAACAGAACCAGAAGAGCAAAAATAATGTTGTTTGTTCTGTTGGTTGGAATAGTTTGGAGGAATCAGTTGCTCCAGATTTACCAACACAGAACTACCTATATACCCCCCTTAAGGACCCTATGATCGTGTATGAACATTGGAGGCTTCTGATTCCCCCTGACCATGCCACGAAACTATAGCTCCTTCCTTATAGGTGTGTGTGTTTCGTGGCAATATTCGAAGGGTTCATTTATCTCCAATTTTCTGACCTGTTTGTTGTTGCTTGGAATATATGGAGACTTTAGGAGGACTCAGTTGCTCTGTAGATTTACCAACACTGTATTATCTGTCCCCATAATTTAAGGGGGTGTGGGAATAGGGGGACAGGCTTGGGGGGAGACTAGGGGTGTGTGGGAATAGGGGGACAGGCTTCATATTAATCCCCAAACCTGTATTTAACTATCCTCAGTCACTCTACCTCACAATATCATCTAAATAAATCCCCACTCGAGATAAATCCACTCCCCCTACTACGCAGGTGTAATCCCCACCTTCATATTAATCCCTAAACCTGTATTTAACTATCCTCAGTCACTCTACCTCACAATATCATCTAAATAAATCCCCACTTGAGATAAATCCCCTCCCCCAATGTAGCTGGAGAACGTACGAGAGTAATCCGTACCGCCGTGTCCACCAAGTCGTTAATCCTCCTTTAATCTACTGGTCTGCCGTCTGACACACAGCCCGTTAATCTCTCCTGAGTGGCTGGATTTATTCCCCACGATTTATTAGGGTTGACGAGGGGTGAGGTGGGATAGTTTGGGATAGGGTGTGGTGTGGTGGAATAGGGTGGTGGGATAGGGTGTGGTGTGGTGGTGTGAGGTATAGGGTGTAGTGTGGTGGGATAGGGTGGGATAGGGTGTGGTGTGGTGGTGTGAGGTGGGATAGGGTGTGGTGTGAAGTGAGATAGGAATGAATAGGTTATGGGGTGGTGCAATGAGGTAGGTATGAGATATTTAATTTGGTGAGTGTGGTGACGAGGTGTAGAGCGAGGTAAAATTTGATCCATATTGGTGTGAGCTAAAATAAATATCCAGGTGTTGTTGAAGTTTGTTATCATCTGACATGCCAGTGAACCAAGAATTACAACGCATTGATAAGTTTAATATTTTATCAGGCTATTCGAAGTAAACGTTTTTGGAGTACACTCACAGACATCACACAACACACACGTACACTTCTCCACACACACATACACACACACCCTGACACACACGTACACTTATCTACACACACATATACACACACCCTGACACACACGTACACTTCTCCACACACACATATAAACACACACTGACACAGACGTACAGTACACTTTTCCACACACACATATACACCCTGATACACACGTATACACTTCTCAACACACACACACACACCCTGATACCCACGTACACTTCTCCACACACACATATACACCCTGACACACACACGTACACTTCTCCACATGCACACACAAACACACACTATGTAAATATATCGCCTTAGTGACCATTACGAAGTCGATAGGCGTTAAACCCAAATATTAAACAAACACACGAAGTAAACCTGGATATTTTTTATGACTCATGGCTGTACAAGATGAATAGAATCAACCTTTCCTACCCTTCCGTGTCCTCTCTTGCTTCCCAGACACATTCCCAGTCAGTCCCACACAATCCACACCACATCAAACACGACCCATACAAAAGTAGATTCCACTCACACACACGACTACCTACCTATACCCAGCACGACCCATACCACACAACACGACACCCACACGACACGACGCCCACACAACACAACACGACACCCACACAACACAACACGATACCCACACAACACAACACGATACCCACACAACACAACACGACACCCACACAACACAACACGATACCCACACAACACAACACGACACCCACACAACATGACACGACAACCAAGACGACCCACACAACACGACAGGACCCTTTCAACGTCTGGCTGGCACGCTGGTAATACGATAGTGCGGATCGGGGTGACAGTGTGTTGAGGTGCATAATAAATACGAATTAATTACGACGGTGCCACCTGAACCCGACCCAACCAACAGGTGTGTCTCAGGTAACAGGTTATAAGTACATGGAGATTCTCTTGTTGGTAAATTGAAAGTCTACTGATTCCTCCTAACTATGGCAGAAAACAGACAGACACCCTCATGCAGTAATACTAATAGGGGATCTGTTTCGTGCATGGTTTGGAGGAATCAGAGACTTTCCAATTCACCAACAAAATAATCTCTCCTTAGGTCGTCATGAGGTGGTAGACAAGGGACCTGAGGACGTTGCCTGTTCCTTATTATTTATTTTTACAAGCAGGACACAATATTCTATCCTTATCGTCACTGGGAAAGTTTTATGTCATCCAAGATTGGGTGTTCTTTCTGTTTTGCTCTTACTAATCCTCTCCCCTGCTTGTTTCTCTCTCTCCTCCATCTTTACTACCAATTTTCTTCCTTCCCTCCCCCTTGTTATTCCTACCAATCTCCTTTCTCTCTCCCCTCTATTATTCCGATCAATCCCCTCCCAATTTACCCCGTTATTCCTACCAATATCCTTCATCCTTTCTCCCCACTGTTAATCCTACAATTTCCTTCCTCTCTTCCCCCTGTTCTCCTACCAATCTCTTTCCTCTCTCCCTTCTGTCTTTCCTACCAATCTCCTCTCCCGTTTTTTCTACCAATCTCCTCCCATTCTCTCCTTCCTTCGTCCTCCGTCCCTCTGCCACGTCACACCCACGACCTACAGACCTACCAACCTGCACCTGATATCACTACGGTGGGTCGAGGAGAAACGGTGACCTGACATCGAACCTTCAGTCAGTACAGAGTGACCTACCCCTTTGGTGCATCTCTCCTGCTGTGCTGCATGGTGTGTTGTGTGTGTGTACATAACTAGTGTGTGTCGAGTGATCTTCTTGTTTTTATGTGGACAAATATACGCTCACTAATTTTCTCGCGTGTTTTTCTTCCATGTTGTTGTGTGGTGACTATATATCCTTTATTATTTTATGACTACATGTGTAAGTGGGAAAGCATTTTTTTTTTATGACAGTGTAAGTGGGAACGCATTATTATTTTTGTTTTTTTAACCAGGTGATGATGTATGTCAGTCGTGGTTAATAGTCCTGCAACACCTTCGAATGAAACTGTCTCCAAAAAATGATGAGAAAATATACCAGTTGTTCTCTGATCATAAGATTGGTTGACAAGATTCGCTCTCATTCACGGTTCACTTTCAATTGCCGGATGCAGAACTTTTGACCGTGAGTGTACCGGCTCTTTTGGTAAATATATTGCAATCCAAGACATAATTACACCAAAACTGTACACAAAATGGTCCTTATCAACAACTTATAAACATTGAGAAGTATAATCACTCACACTACACTACCTATAAACATACTACACTCACACCCTCAGGCAACACAAACATATGATAACAATTTCCACTAACAACACCTACAACTGACATAAGAGTGAATGACGAGAGACGGAGGAAAGGAGCCATGGAGCTGAAGGTAGTAAAGGTATAATAGTGTTGGCAAAATATATAGAATAAAATACCTTTTCCACCACCAACAACAACAACAACTACATCAATCCACAGGTGACAGAACCGTGTATGTGAGGGGAAGGTTAAATTAGGAGACGGAGGAAGAAGAGAGGAGACGAGGTGAAGGTGGTAGTGGGAGGAGGAGGAGGAGTAGGTAGGTATAGGGAAGCCTTTGTGTAGTGACAGCCTTCCCGATCACAGAATTACACTGATTGTTCTCACACCTTTGTTATCCGGGAACCCCACGTCCCCTACCTATACTTCTCTTTACCAATCTCTCTCCCCCTCTACGCGTTCGTCACCTTTTAGTTGGATTCCGCCGCCTCTATTATTTACCTTTTGGCCTGTGTTACGCTGTGGTAAGGGGGCCTTCTGTTAGCACCAAGTTGAGGGCTAATGATTCCTCCAAACTCTGCTACGAGACAAGTCAATTCAATGTTACTATAATAGGGATCTGCTGTTTCGAAGAGTATATATATTATAGTGTAGACTCTAGAGGAATCAATATAATTTGTTGTTGATGGTTAATAATTCTTCCATACAAAGCCACCAAGGTCACATACATACATACACACATACATACATACACACATACATACACACATACATACATACATACACACATACATACATACATCCGGGTTAACAGTTCAGTCGATAATCCTAACCCTATTGTTTTATACATATATATATATATATTTTATTTTTTGTTCACCTATTTCAACCCCCCCCCCAAGCCTGTCCCCCTATTCCCGCCCCCCCAAGCCTGTCCCCTACTTCCGCACCCCCTTAAAGTTATTCACTCCTTTTCTTCCTCATTTTCTTCTCTCTTCTTTTCACCTTCCTCCTCTTTCTTCTCCTCTCCTTCTATACTCTTTCTTCACCTCCTATTCTTCTTCCCATTCCTCCTTCTCCTAATCATCATCATCCACCTTCTACTTATCTTTCTCTTCTTCCCTATTCCTCCTCTTTCTTCTCATTCCTCCCTCTTCATATTCTCATCCGCCTCTCCCTCCTATTCCTCCCTCTCCTCTTCTTTCCGCCTCTCTCTTTATCTTCTTATCCTCCTCTCCTCCCCCTCCCATTCTTCCTCCTCTTCTTCCCCCTCTCTCTCCATCTTTTTATCCTCCTCTCTCTTCTTTCCCCTCCCTCTTTATCCCCTTCCCCTTCCCCCTCCCATTCCTCCCTCTATATCTTCTTCCCCCTCCCCCTCCTACTACCCCTCCTCCCTCTTCCCCTCTCTCTCATATTCCCCCCTCTTCATCTTCTTATCCACACCCCGCCCGCCCCCCGCCCCGCCCCCCAAGTACCACCTCATGTGACACCTCCGCTATTTTCATTACAACACCTCGGCTGGCAGACTTTGATGTGTCGAGGGCCCCAAGGAACTCTCAAGGGCCCGGGGTTCGATACCTGAATAGTCGGGTAATATGTGAAGAGCAGAGAGAGAGAGAGAGAGAGAGAGAGAGAGAGAGAGAGAGAGAGAGAGAGAGAGAGAGAGAGAGAGAGAGAGAGAGAGAGAGAGAGAGAGAGAGAGAGAGAGAGAGAGAGAGAGAGAGAGAGAGAGAGAGAGAGAGAGAGAGAGAGAGAGATACATAACTACTAGGTCGGATAATATGTGGCGAGAGAGTAAATAAATAACTAATATGTGAAGAGAGAGAGAGAGAGAGAGAGAGAGAGAGAGAAAGAGAGAGAGAGGTGTCTGGTGTTGTGGAGGGAGGGAGATCTGTGAAGGAGAAAGAGGTAAAGGAGGGATCGAGGTGTTTGGTGTGTGTGTGTGTGATCAAATCGGGCACATTTGGTGAATATACAAGTATGTAGTGTGTGTGTGTGTGTGTGTGTTCAAATCGGGCAATCTTGGTGAATATACAAGTATGTAGTATGTGTGTGTGTTCAAATCGGGCAATCTTGGTGAATATACAAGTATGTAGTGTGTGTGTGTGTGTGTGTGTGTGTTCAAATTGGGCACCCTCTTTTGGTGAATATACAAGTATGTAATGTTTGTGTATGTGTGTGTGTGTGTGTGTGTCTTTGTGAGTTCCCAACAGAGCACGTGATGAGTTGGTGTATCATTAGGGAATGGTAAAGCTGCACCTGGAATAATTAAAACATGCCAACAAAAACACAAAGACCAAACAATCCTCGTTTTAACAACTGCAATTTAGACCCGAGTCGAGTTTTTTGAGAGAGTGAGTGAGTGAGTGAGTGAGTGAGAGGAGGAGACAGCCAGCAGCTCTTAGGAATTGACATAACCTACCTACAGTCAAACACACTCCTGAAACCATGGATGCATTCATTTATTCAGTACACACCCACACACACACACACAGACAGACAAACAAAACTCCTGAGCGAATTGTCAAGGCGTACAGTACAGGACATCAAAGGTAGAGAGTGAATACAAGGAACGACGAGTCTTTGAGCCTTATTTTTATTTATTTGAGCCTGTGTACATTACGATTTATAATAGTGAATGAGTCCACGTGTAAACCAACCAACCAACCAACCAACACCACCAACACAAGCAGCCAAGGATCATATTGTACTTTACTGTTATATACTTGTGTTATTGTCTTGTACATACAGGAACCACATCATAGTACTTCTCGCTTGTTATTATTATTATTTTTATTGTGGTCTTGTTTCCCGGCAAACTTTGGAGCAATCGTGGCACCCTAATAATGATGATGATGATGATGATGATGATTTTTATTATAAAAGTCACATTGTACTCTTATTATTATTATTATTATTACTAAAAAGCCTCATTGTACTATTATCACGCGTGATGTACAGAGTGAGTGAGTTATTAGTATTAGTATTAGTAGAAGTAAGTGTGATGTACAGTGTATGTGTGAGTTGTTATTGTTGTTATTATTATTATTATTATTATTATTATTATTATTATTATTAGTAGTAGTAGTAGTAGTAGTAGTAGTAGTAGTAGTAGTAGTAGTAGTAGTAGTAGTAGTAGTAGGCCTAGTAGTAGTATAGTAGTAGTAGGATGTGTGATGTTTAGTGTAGCCTAAGTGTGAGATGTTATTATTATTATTATTATTATTATTATTATTATTATTAAGCGTGATGTAGAGTGTATAGTAGGTGTGAGTTGGTGTGTGGGTCTGGTAAGGAAGAGCGGACACTCATGTAGGTCTACTAACAATGGACACCTTCCTCTTTAACCACCAGAAATCTATAGTTTAAGTGTCAAGGAGACCACTTAGTTGGCTCTCTCGGGATGTCACCCTCACCTCCTCTCACCCCCACCCCTCACCCCCTTCCTATCTCCTAAGTAAGCTCCTTCACCTACTACTCTCATTCCCCCCCCTCCCTAGAATTCCTGCTCCCCCTACCTAACTCTTTCTCTATCTTCTGTATTCCATCCCCTTCTCCCTCCCCCTTACTCACCTCTTCCCTCTCCCCTCCTTCTCCCCCCTTACTCACCTCTCCCCTCCTTCTCCCCCCTTACTCCCCTCTTCCCTCCTTCACTCACTACCTACTCTTTCCTCTCCTCTTCATCCTCCCCTTCTCGAATTTTCTTTTTTTCTTCGTCTAATTTGCAGAATTTTATTTAAACCGGTGTCACTGAACCGCGTTTAATTAAGCAAGTACCACCTAATCTTCTCTTCTGACTCTCTTAGGACACACACGAGGCGCAGTTACTTCCTCTTGAGTAAATGAAATACACTCTTAAAATTGGACACCATTAGTTTTGTTAATTTGATGTTGCTTCCTGGTAGGCTATGGAGGAATGAAGGCACTCGTATGTATGTATGTATGTATGTAGGCTATGTATGTACAGTACCAAAAGCAAATAATTCCTCCAAACTATTCCAAACAACAGGGCACCACATTATTTTCGTTAACCTGAAAATAGTCCTGTTTCCTGATAGGCTATGGAAGAATGAAGGCGTTCTAAAAATTTCGAGACACAACCTGCTAGACTCGAGAAGGTAGTGTCTCGAAATTTTTGGATGCAACTGTACCATAAGGAAAGTGTAATTACCCCCTGGCTGAAGGTATACAAATATATCCATTAAATATTTGGTGGAGTCAGGAGGCAGCTTGAAAACTAATCCACTTGTGTTACAACAATACAATAATACCTTTGACAAGCTACTCTTCTCTCTCTCTCTCTCTCTCTCTCTCCTTAACACTCGTCACCACAATACCTCCCTCCCTCTCAGCTCTCACTCACATAATTCCCCCAATCTATCCTCTTCTCACCTCCCTCCCTCCCCACACACACACTCATCATCACAATACCTCCCTCCCTCCTACTTCTCACTCACATAAGCCCACCCAAGCTATCTATCCTCTTTCCACCTTTTCCTTTGACTGGGGTAATCAATTAACAAGTAAGAGTGTTCAGAGTTGCTGAGTAAAGTCGTATATTCTTTCTCTTTAACACACAATCTTTCATTTCCTTTTTTTTTTCTTTTTTGATAGTCACGTCTCACTGTCTTTCATTTCGTTTTCTTTTTTTTTCAGGGATCGTTACAGTCAACAGGCTCCTTCTCAAGTATATAATAAGACAATGAGAGTTAGATTGTTTCTTGGATTAAGAAGAAGCTCTTACCTTTCATCCTTGCACAAAAGTTATAAATATAGCTCGACTGTACTTGCAGATCTAAATCAATGACCTCTAATCGTGATACAGAGACTCATGGCAAATGAAAAAATAATAATAATAATAATAATAAAATGAAATTGTGCATAAAACTACGAGAACATTTTATCCATATATATAGGCTACTGTTTTGAGAAGAAACACCAGGGGAAACTGTTATATTCTCACCTTCAATGGTTTTCCTATATATTCTTTGATTACTTTCCCACCATGTATCAGATAACTTCATGGGAGTGTTGGGGGCTTTTGTACAGTACTAAACGTAAATAAAGAACTTAAAAATGTAAATAAACAAATAAATAAACATACAGACTAAGTCATTTTTTCCAATACTATTTTTTTTTTTGGTATTATTAGATGAAAAACTTGGGCAAATATCCTGAAATCAACGAAAAATTATTTGTCATTTGTTTATAATGATGAAGATAAACCTAACACGTGACCAAATTAGTCCGCTTGCAACACTGTTATGTAAGCAACTTCAACTTGTGGTCATCAATACCATAAGATATTGATTTCAACTGAGAACAACAAGAGGTTCATTGAGAAGGAGCCTGCCAACACCTTAAGTGTATTATGTCAGTGTGAAGATGGTTAGGATGCTTTCACATTAATTAATAACCTTAACAATAACATATTCACAAGTATAGGCCTATATATGTAGTTACCATATATTATAGCTTATACTGTACTTGCTTACTGGGGATTCACTTTCATTTATCATTATTATTATCTTTTATATTTCACATTTCCTAAGGAGGCAAGCATTATGTTTGTAACGATTTCAATCTGTTACAAAGCATTAGTAACTATTCACTCCCACCTAACCTATTAGACACGGTATAAAAATTGATAATAACAATAATGATGTAACGCAGACCAAACCATTCTGTGATAAGCCAGAATGACCTTACTGTACCGTACCACAAGGGGGAAACAGAGAGGAAGGACTGCAAGCACCAAGGGAAAAGAAAACAAAGGAAGTTTAATATCCCTTTAAGATACGGCTTTTTACTGTGTGTGTGTGTGTGTTGTATCGTATTTTTTTAAAAGATATTTGTGTGTATTACATATCCTATTAAGGTATTTGTGTGTGCGCTACAATATTATATTTTCATTTTTCGTGCTTGCATAAAGGAACAAAGACAGAAAAGAAGCCAACAGCAGAAATAAGACAATGTTACAAGGAGGGGAAAACTGAGAGGTAGTCCACTTGTGTGACGCGAGAGTGGAGTGCCTTGTGAGTGCGTGTGGAGTGGGTGTGGAGTGCATGGAGGAGGCCAATCTTCCTCGGCTCATACCTACCCTCCAGTCTCCTAAGGGCTCCCACCTGGCGTTAATTAGGCTCCTCTTTAACTAAGTAATCTGGCAACACTCTAACACGACACATTCTCCAGTTAGTTTCTCCTTCATAATTTCTTTCCCTCATCTCACATTCGCTGCTCTTCGGAACACGTTTATTGTTTTTGTTTTGGGGAAAGCTGGGGTTGGTGTCATCAATGTGGGAAACTAATATAAGGTATAATTGATTAATTGATCGACTGACATTAGGCGCCGCAACAGCAATGTCATATAGAGCCAGAAGAGGGATATAAGTTATGATTGTAACGTCATATTAATGTACTATGATTGACGTATGAATGCCTTAATTAAATAGGCATTCTCCATAACTATAATAGCCTAGGCCTATTTTAGAGTCAGAATTTCAGTAGTCCTACTATAGTACCTCAAAGTGCCGCCCTGGGGGAAAAATGAACGGTACCAAATGAACTACCGCGTAATATAAACCTTTTAACATACTGTAATGGCTACCCAAATCAGTAGGGTCATATCTTAATTGTTTCTCACCTGTTTTCTTGTTGACCGCTTGCAACTCTTGTACAGTAGGCCTATGTACACCTTCAGTCTGAGTTCGGAATGTCGTATAAACAATAACACATGGAGATATCTTATGAATTTCGTTAATATCACATTAGTTATTATCATGGTATAAAAGCTCTACAGGTAGGCTCTTGCGCACGTCTGGTGATAAGCTCCGCCCACCCCCACCCCACCGCTCACGTGACCCTCGTGACGTCACTGGGTGCGTTGCGGTGGTGAAAGATTGTTGGGATGAATAACTTTTTTTTTCCTTATTTTCTAAATAAAACACAACATTTCGTGAGGAAGTAGCTGCTGTAGTGTGTCAGAAAATGCACTATTTGAGTAATATAATTTGCACTGATGCATTTGATCTTTGTAATTAGACCCAGCTATCTAAGTTAGGTTAAGAGTCTACCTTCTCTAGTTCTTATACCATGGTTATTTATACTTTCTATCACACTCAGTAGGGAACCACTGAGGAGGAACACTTACCGAGGCACTGACAGTCAAACGAAGTCCTGTAGTTATTTTATTGAAATGCATTGAATAAAATCAGTTCATTATAAAGAACAGAAACAATTTAAAAAAAAAGTTCATAATTCCAACGGGTAAACACCTACAACCGATGTGTCCATTTCAAAATCCGAGTTCAATAATAGATTATACATACTCATTTTGATACTTAGAATGGCCATCTTGACAATCTATTCAAATTCTGTAACACATTCCTATTGCTTCCGATGAAATATTATTTGGTGTGCTTCCTATTTGTTCATTATCAAGGAAGAGAAGGTAAAAATATGCATAATGATAAACATTACCCGAAACCAGATTCTAAATTAATTAATTTATTAACTCATTACGACCAGGGTTGCCAATACCAGGGATTTTTCCCAAGATCTTGGAACTTTGTAGGACACCTTGGGATGGCAAATTTTGTCCGGAAATCGGATTACGAATATTAGAGTAAACGGGGAAATTCCTACCTGACAACGCTGGCTGAAAACAATGAATATTTATTCCACACGAGCTTGGCCAAGTAGATACAGTAATTTAGTTCATGTTGAGGATACAAGGTGCTATTTCCCCCTACTTGGTTAGCGTGTACGATGATCAGATTATAAAGGGGGGAAGAAAGAGAACTGTTTCCACAAATTTGTTATATATATTTCTATTCCTCACTGATAGAGTATACAGTATAGCTATATAATTATTGACTCCACTAATGATTAAATCAATGGTGATTCATGCATGTGCTTAATGAACAGGTATATAGGTATTGTACTTGGTACAGGACGGAGTTCATTATATTATAAAAACTTTTTTCTATTCGACTAGATAATTGACTAGAATTAATGAAAAATGGTAGCTACTTTATTTCAAACATAAATATTTGGTTTAACATTCTCTTGCATAAGTGTGTGTGTGCTCAGATCCAACTATGACGGGTTTGCTTAGATGCGAATACTGGCACGAGATTTGTCCAGAATATCCTTCCTGATGCGTGGGTATTCTGGATGCTTGGCGAGGACAGAGTGACACACATCAATGGCATCCACAAACCTCTTGGCCTTCATGTAGTTGAAAGCCAGCTTGTAGCCTGTTAAAAGGGAGAATGTTATAGTACAGTATATGGAGCAGCATAAATGACTAAATGTATTGCTGGGTTTATGGGTGTGTAATGTATAAACAGGATTTACTATACAGTACATAGATTCATTACAAGCACATCAATACACAACCATAACACCAACAGTGGAAAACAACGGATTACTGTACTCTATTGATGTATAATGCTAACCTATCATTGGGTTGGTGGTGCCACTGAATTTCCAGGCTTGTTCATAATTATATGCAGCATCACGGTAACTCTGTTCTTTCTCCATAATGAATCCCATATACTCGTACGCCTTCATGCAAGACCGGTTGTGTTGCAAGACTCGCTGGAATAGAGTAATATAATTTCTGTTATTCTATACTACATTATACTGAAACAACTCAGCTCCAGTCACGACTATACTGAAATATATTAAGACAAATTTACAAAGAGTAAGTGAACCTCAAGATACAGAAGCACGAGATGAACAGGTTAAGTTGAGAAGAGTGAATTCACAAGTAATAACTTTTCTGAGAATGGTTCTGGCAATGTAAAAAATTAACCAAAACAAACCTGAACTATAAAAAAATATTTCTGCCATAACAAATGAAAAGAGGTTCATGTTGGATATACTGTACAGTAATCATGTCATCATTGTTTTACCTTCAGCAGTTCAGTGGCCATGTCATATTTGCCATTCTGTACATATATATCTGCCAGTAATAGCCAGCAGCGTTCCAGGTATTCTGCATCCTCAAAGTTCCACAATGCTTTGGACAAACGTTTTAGCTGGTTCCTTGCACGGGGAGTCTGTGAAATAACGGAATAATCATTATCATTTGGAAACTGTCATAAATTAGTGCAGCACTGCTTTAATCATTATTATGTAGATTATAGTTATGTGGTAAACTGAACCAGGCAATCACTATCTTTCTGTCCCCTACAGTAAAATATTTTATTTCCATACAAAGAGACATTTCCCACAAATAGGGTGGCTAGACCATCTTGAAAAAAAAAGGGAAATTTTACAGTTATTCTATATATTACAATTAGAATAACGATTCCAACCTGCTTGAGGATCATGTAAGCTGTAGCCATACCAAGGATGGCACCAACATGGTCTTTGTAGCTTTCCTGGCCGGCAATAGTCATGAACTCCTGTAAGGCTCTTTCTGCATTGGGTTTCTGTTTGGTGGCCAACAATAGGAAGTTACTGAGGATCTTATGGCTCACTTGTTGGTCACCTGGCTTGGGATGCAGCTCCTGTTGTGAACCATAATAGTACTTATTGAAACATGACACTCTATCATAGTACTGTACTGTACTGGCTTTACAAAGATTTACACCAAAATGTTTATAGATTGTCAAACTTAATATATTTCTAACTTTCATAGTAATGTTGAATTACAGTTATAGCTATGTACCAGGTATTTATTTTTTCAGCTAAGACTTTGAATAGAATGCATTGCTAATATCCAACTGCTAAGCATCAAGGACTATATGGTAGTCCTTCACAATGAGAATAATAGCACAGAAAATAATACACATAAGGCAAAAAATTTAACAATGCTGAGTTTCAAAATGGAGACCCCAACAAAAATTTACTTATATCACTGCATAAGAGCAATGAATGCTTCATAAAGTAGAGTACATTACTAACCTTCAGCAATTTATCAGCAGTTCTGATGGCCATATCAAGAGTGTCACGGGCACCGGACTGACTCACTTCACCATCGACAGTTTCGAAAGTCTCACCACCTATTGTATCATTGTCTGGGTTGAGACAGATCTCAATCATATTATAGATGGCACGTTGGCCCCATTCATCATCTTTACGTGCCTTGTTGAAATACTTCAGAGCTGAATTAGGGTTCCCAAGAAACCTGTAGCACAGAGGTATGGCAGGTTACAACTGTATTATGAAATAATTATATGTTATAAGAAAACTAATCTCTTATAATGACCTAGTCTGCCATCATTTCAAAATGTCTGCAGAGTTACTATACAATATAGGTACTGTACAGTATTTACTGAAAAAAGTATAGAGCAAATCTGCCTGGGCATGTAAAGAAGCCTTGGAAATGTTAAAAGACAACCAAATGAGAAGAGAGTCTAGATAGATGCCAACCATTCGTAAAGGCCTCGACAGAAGTTGTATCCAGCATCAGTGTTAGATCTGAGTGTGGCGTGTTCTGCACGGTCCAAGTACGGTCCAGCTTCATCCAGAGTACCAGTCCGTCTCATTACCTCAACCAACCGTGCCAAGGCAGGGAAGTAAGCTGGACGACGTTCTGAGGAGATTTCATACTGTTCTATATACGTGAAATTCGGCTGAAGAATGAAAGTACTACTGTAATATGAAAATAAACATGTCAAACTTCACAAAAGCTTCTACACTGCATTAAACAATACGTCCACCTGCCGTCACTCACCACTGTGTGACCACTAACCTAGGAGTTGCTGGAAGTGAAACATGGCAGTGTCATACTCATTTCTACGGTATGACAAGTCAGCCATCATGACAGTGGCACTATCATTCTCCTTGTCATTTCTGAGTAGTGTCATACATGTGTACTGGCATTGGTCCAAGTCATTGGTCTGTGTCAGGAGATGCCACATATTAGAAATAATTGAATAGGAATATGAAAATACTGTACATTATAACAACAGCATTCAGGGCAAACCTTTGCTAAGGCTGAGTAACCCGTAATTATTCATATGCTGTACAAGACTGAAGAGGAAATATGTCAAAACATAGCAACATAAAGAGTCACACCTGCATGTAGAGGCGGGCCAAGGCAAGGAGGGTGGATGGATGGTCTGGGTCATATGTCAGAGCCTCCTTGTACAGTTTAATGGCTCGATCAAAGTCCCGTTGGTTTGCTGCATGCTCGGCCATCTTTCCACACATACTATGGGATCAATATATACAATTCACAGTACAGAAACAAACTGCATTACTAATTTTTTCTATCAAAATTATTTAAGATGTGACTTACACAAACATCCATGGCTATATCAAGTATGTCACAGGCTAACAACAATAAACTGAAAATTTTTGGTCATGCCAATAACATACTCTTTACTAGTCAACATAATGAAACAGCAAATCTTAATTTCTTTTCCATATTTAAGTATACTGTATTCGAAATTTATTTAACCATTCCTTATGGAACACCACACAGGATATGCATGAAAACAATCACCTATGATGGACTAACCTGCCAGCCAACTGTCTCTGCTCTGGAACACTGTCTGGCAACTCAACCTGTGACCTCTTCAACACTCGCACCTGGACGTCCTTACCTCGACTCAGAGTGGCTAAAGCTTGTTCATAGTGCCCACTGCGCTCATGTACCTGTACAAAGCAAATAGTCCAGGAAGGGAATTATCATACGGTCGTCTACGGAGGGGAAAAAAAAAAGTATCGTAATAAAAAAAGTCCTGGGGGTGTAAATCCTCTGGGTAAATACCACTCCCCATATCACAACTTATATAACTACTGTACCTATACAATACATTTTTCTCATCACATCTCATATTCATCTTCTAGTTGGAGGCATCTAAAGCAACTCTGCTTCCATTTATAAATCCTCATATCCAACATGCTTCAAAATCATCACTTATAAATGACAAGCAAGTGGATAAACTCAATGTAATTCCTACAAGAATTAGACCTATTTCATTATAGTAATTTTTTTTTTTTCAATATGAGGAAGATAAGTACTAAGGCAACTTCACAACAAAAACAACCATTAAGTGTTGCTCTAACCTTTGCTAATAAATTGAGTAGTTTGGCCTGGGACAACATAGCATTTAAATCAAGTGGGTTGTGTGTCTCCACTTCTAGAGCTTGAGAGATGGTCTTTTCTGCTTTGTCATATTGCTTTAGTCTCATCTGTAGTTCAGCCATATCATACCTGAAAATATGTATCACCAGTTAGTTCCATCATTATAACAAATGAGAAATACTATATAACTAGCCTTCTCTGAAACATGAACAGTCCAGTACAGTTTATATAGACAATTATCAGGAACTCTTGAACTCTTGGGTAGGCTGTTATCTACATAAACCCTCTCTAACTACCAAATTCCACCCAATACTGTTCATTATTGTTGGTAATAATGTATATTAGAATATACCATACTTCCAAATAGTAAATGCAAATCAAACCTGAGTTGGTTATTGCTGCCTGTCTTGATGGCTTCCTTGTAGTAGTTTATTGCCTTGCCATATTGATGTGTTTTCACCAGTGCCACACCCATACGACATGCCAACAATGAGTCTCTAGGATTACGTTTTAGAGCTTGTTCATAAACCTACAAAGAAACACATCATTATCAATACCCCACTTCCCTTTTTCAAAGGGTGGGGAGGCTCTAGCCTCAGTGCAGGACCCTCAATAGGCAAGAGGTCCAGAATTGAGGCTTTTTGAACATTTATTGGGGTCAGTGTTTGAGAGCGAGGTCCCCAACCCTTACTCCCACAATGGAATATAGGGGATACAAGGCTGATTGCACCATCGCAAGAATGGTGGGCGATAGGGATGCCACTTCCCTACGCCTAAATGTAAACAAAAACATTATAATGATTTAATACAGTATACTGTGTAAGATAAGGAGTCACTACAGGATGAATACAGAAATACGAGCAAAATAAAACACAAAATGTTATACTTGAAAATCAAACATGAATTCAACAGAAACACTAAAAATTGACTGACCTCAATGGCTCTGTCTGGTTCTTGAATAGCCATGTAGGCATCTCCTAACATGAGGTAACTCTGAGGGGTTGGATCCTTTTCTACCACCTCCCTGTTTGGAAAGACAAGATATACAGGTAATAACCATAGGCTAAAAATAATGGATGGTGTAGTAATTGTATGGCATCATGGTAGACCACCAGAAAGGAAGCAGAAAAGAGTTTGCTTAATGGCAGTCCTGTATAAAGGCTAAATCACATATCATATTTTTTCTCTACTTAATAAAAGTAACACAGTCTCTGAAGCTAAAATTAAGGAAAAAAGGAAGGAGTATATGATGCATAATTATATATGTGCTTACCTGTAACATGAAGCAAACATACGCTTGTCTTTAAGGTGGTTGAGGTAAATTGATGCCATTTTATCCCGAGCTTGGAGGTAGTATTGTTGTGTGGGTTCAACAGCACGTAGGAGAGACAGAGCATGTTGAGGATCACCACGAGCTAAGGCCAGATCAGCACTAGCCATGTTAAGGCGCACTTCCTCCCCTGTACCCTGACCATCAAAGCAACAATACATTAGTTTGGGACTGAACTTATAATTTGTACTTCATTAAAACATACAGTAATTTCGACTGTAATGTTTCCTGTTTCCTTTGGTGACGATTACTTGCTAGCTGACAGAAGTAACCAACATCCCAAGTAGTATAACACAAGAGTAGCTTAAGGGGATAATGCACTTTTGGTACATAACTGTGTCTTGATTCCTCCAAAATATGCAAGGAAACAGGACCACATGAACAAAAATAATGATAACCTGTTGCTTGGAATAATATGGAGGAATCAGTTTGTCCAGAATTACTACCAACACTGTACTATCACCTTAAAATATAAAATTATTGAGATAACACTTGAGCCTCTCACCTGGAACTCTGTCATGGCTTGAGTCATAATGGTGGCAGCTTCATTAGGTTGGTTGTTGAGTCTGTAAGCATCACACAACTCAAGGAACACAGAGGCTCTATCTGGTACGGTCAACTCGGCTTTGTTACGGCTTCCTTTGTTGGCTGCCGAGGGGAAATTTGAAAACTGTATTTTCAAAGATTCCTATACTGCTGTTTTTATACATAATGCCAAGATACAGTACAGTAGACAATTATTATTAAGAAGCTCATGAAATTACATGATTAAAACTATACACCACAAACAGAAATTAATGAACATCTGAGTTACAAAAGACTGGTAATTATTCATTAAAAATTATAATTTATTCAGTAATTGTATGCTCAAAACTGTAAGTACATAGCCAAAAAATAAAAGACATTACAGTACAGTAGGCCCTCAATATAAATGATTAAATTTTGCATTATCCTTTTAACACAAGCTCAGTAAATCCCTTTAAATGTATGGTAATGAATAACAGAAGCCTGGGAAACTATTTGGAGGTCTTCAATGAGGGACTGAGTGTAAAATGAAGTGGTGGATACAAAGGACTACAGTAAAGCACTTTCCTAACATTCCCCCTGATACTCACTAGTGGGTCGAGTGTTGGCAATGTTGAGACAAGCTTTGAGAGTGTTGATGGCCTCCTGGTATTGACCTTGTTTCTTCAACACTCGAGCTCGAACAAGGTGGTAAGTTGGCTGTTCTCTTACCTGGGCACAAAATTAACCAAAAAATAAATGGAATATTCATATGAGAAATTCTGGAACATAGAGGTACTGGATAACCATTTAAATGAAGAGTAGTATGCATGGAACTAAACAGAGGAATACTAATTGTAAACATCATATGTACTATCAAAGACAAAACTCATGTTGCTGTCTTGTCCAATGATTTAATATAATTTGTGCAACATAATGAAAGCTCCACCACAGTAACGTTTAGTCCTCTACCATATATTTTAACCAGATATCACGACACGACTTTCATCTTTGATACGGTAGTACAGTATCTATATAATATTGCATACATAAAATGGGACTTTAAATACAGGCTAGTGTCCATATGTATGATTACAATCTTACCTCAAAATTGTATGAAAGTCCAACTTCAAGACTTTGCTGTGCCTGTTTAAAATTGCCTTGGTACAACTGAATCTGTGCCATCAATAAGTGTGCCTCAGAGCTGGTGGAGTCTGCAACAAAAAACAATCTACCAGTCCAAGGAAAGTTGCCAATACAGTGTTGTTTTAATCAATAATATTTCCACTTATTCCAACTTATCCACTGCTTTATATTACTGTACATGCCAGTAATTTTCTATTGCAGTATTGAATTACATTTTCCAGTATATGGGCTAAAAATATATGATTACTTCAAACTATTTCCTGTTACAAAATTTAATAATAAGTTATTCCTCATTTTCCACTGTTGTTTTGGGTGTGCATTACATTACTTTCTTTGAATGTGTGTACAGTAAACTCTAATTATCCACTGGATTTATAAGTGTGTATCATACAAAGAGGGTTTACTGTACACAGATTCATTACAAACAGTGCAATACACACCCATAACACCAATAATGGAAACAAGGCATTACAATATATGGGTGTGTAAATTACAAAGAAGGTTTACTATACACAGATTCATTCCAAACATCCATAACATCCATCAGTGATAAATAAGGGTTATAATACCAAGTCTCTGTCTCCTCACCTATATTATCCAACACATGCTGAAGTGCTGCAGCGGCCCCCTTGATATCTCCAGTGATAAACTTGAGTCTTGCTGAGGTAACCAATGCTGTGAGTAGAGCTGGACAGGCTCGAGTGACAGCATCCAACACCAACAATGCTCGGGTTACTACTGCTGGCACACTCTGACCTACACTCTCCCTCTCACTGGGCTGGAAAGTGCATCAAAGCTTAGTTATAATGACAAATAAAAATAAATGCTCATAAATAAAGAGAGAAAAAATATAAGTATACACTACTACAGTACTACTTTCAGGAAAGTCATATTTTCCATCACAAACAAGTACCTGTACTGGACATCGTAACATGGATAACTGATAAAAATATACTCGAGATATTTTACCTGGTTTGGGGCATAGAGAAGGCACTCATTCACAATAAGGAGCAGAAAGTCTGGATTAAGAGCTGCTAAGTACGTAGCACCAAATATCATGCCTCGGTGGTTCTTAAAATGGTTGTCAATGGCCTCGTGCAGAAGACCTGCAAATCAATATCTTACTGTACTTTAAACTTCCCCATGATAATGCAAGGAAATCTAAAACAAAAAAGTTATTACCAGTACATATACAGTACACTTGTAGAAAAGTAGCAATGAACATAAAAAAGAATTAAAAGTAACAGTACAAAGCAAAAAGCCTTCTATTTACAGTGTAACTTATAAAAACAAAACTGAGTACAGTATAAGTATAGCAACCTCTTGCACTACTCCAGTTTTACACTCACCAAGGATGTTATCTGCAGGTCGTTTCTTCATTCTAGCAAGGACAGCTGACAGGTAAAGGATGTCTGGAGAGGCTCCCAAACTTCGTTGAACCTGTAATACAAATTTCAGTTCTGTAAAATTTTCCAGAAATTATGGATAATTCACTACTGTACATACATAATATTATCTCAATTAGGTCTTGGATTTGATTTAGTTTTTAGCAAAATATTAATACAGCATAGATGGTCTCTTGTCACCTTGAGAGAATTTTATTCTCAACATAATCTCTTTTTTTCTTTTTTGCTGTGATTTCCTTTCACAGGAGCAATATCTGTCACTTTACCTCCATAACCCAATATTACTTAATTCAGTGCTATTGTGCAAGAAGATTCAGTCTATTGTCTAACTTAACAACAAGATAAGCCTTAAATGAGAACAAACAAACCTCCTTCAGAAACTCCAATTGCTGCTCTGCTACATCCACCTGTCCATCAAGCAGTTGACAGGAGATGATACCTAGTGGAAAACCAGGGACAATCACCATGTCATGGTATATCAAATTATAAAACGGTAATATGAATGCAAATTCTGGGGAGTCACAGCGAATACGATATGAAAATTCTTTCATACTTGGACTTGACTGCTGGAAAAAGTACTGCAATTCTGACAAGTTAAAATAAATCATCAAGGGGTTATCTTTAAACACACTTATGAGTACAATTTATCATGCTTAACAATTCAAAACCTACCGGTCAAAGCTGCCACTGAAGATTCATCTAATTTGGTAGCATTTTTATAATACTTGGTGGCCTCTTTATTTCTCCCTTGCAGAAGACATTGGTAGCCAACCTCTGTCAGGTACTCTGCACTCCCTGTGTCCACTTTGGCTGCTTTACTGGCCATCATCATTGTCTCCTCCAGAATTACTCGGTTCCTTCCACACTACAATAAACATGAGGACAAGTTATAATAAAAGAATAAACTGATTGAAACATACAAGATTATTCACTA
Source organism: Petrolisthes manimaculis (assembly GCA_034508575.1). Lineage (NCBI taxonomy): Eukaryota > Metazoa > Arthropoda > Malacostraca > Decapoda > Porcellanidae > Petrolisthes > Petrolisthes manimaculis. Next base: position 62,299 of record JAWZYT010001050.1, on the reverse strand, counting down.
CTGCATAAAAATTGTAATACTGTACAGTATTTTAAACATGTTAGAGTTCAGAAAATTGTGCAACAAATGACAAACACCTTGAATGGCAATGTACTCACTACCAATGGAAGAACAGCACATCAGAATGCATACAAATTATCCATTTGCTCACCAGTCTAGAGAAGAGTTGAGCCATATGTACAAAGAGGGCAGCATTGTTTGGTTCACTACGGTCCATTTCTGCATAGAGTGTGCGAAGGCTCTGAGCAGCATCCTCATAGTTTCCCAGTCTACACAACACATGGAGAGCTCGGAACTTCATTGCCTCTATGTTGTGTGAATCCAAAGCCAATACCCTGATAAAAATTAACACAGTTCAGTATGATATATTATCCAATGAGAAAACATTACTGTATTGTATATAGTAAATAATTAGCTCACCAATATTTACATATGTACAGACCTGTTGGCAGACTCAAGGCACTGATCCCAGTCTTGTTCAGCCAAGTTGACTTTCATTTTCTCCACAAGTGGTGCCGTAAAGTTTGGGTATGCCACAACCAACAAGTTTAAGGTTTCCATGGCATCACGGTAAGAACTACGGTTCTCATACAGTTTGGCTTTCCCAAACAGAGCATCCATGTGACGGGGAGATCTGAAAAACATACCAGTAATTACTTTCCTCTGATAAAAACCATGTCTGGCATATAATAATACTGTACATTAAGAGTATTATGGACAGGAATGGATGAGAAGTGTAAAGGAAGAGGGAGGGAGGGGTGTGCAGTGCTGGTATCACCAAGGGTGTGGAAGGGAGTAGATGCACATGGATGGTGTGGGACAAGAGTGGTATGGATGACAGGTAAGATATGGATTGGTAAAGTATGCATGGGTGTGTGCATATGCACCAGTGAATGAGAGGAACAAGACGGGGAGAGAAGATGAGAGATTTCTGGGAAGAGCTGAATGGGTGTTTGAGGAAGTTTGAGAGTGGGAGGAGGATTGTAATGATGGGAGACATGAATGGGAAAGTGGGAAATGAGAAAGTGGGAAATGAGAAAGTAGGAAGCATTGTTGGTAAATGGGGTGTGAATGAGTTCTGGTGGACATCTGTGCTGAGAAGGGGTTGTTCTTGACTAACACCTTCTTTGAGCACAAGATGATACACAGGTATACATAGAGGAGAAGGGATGATAGAGGAAAACAAAAGAGTTTAATTGCCTATGTAGCTGTTGATGAAAGATGACGGTATTGAATGTGGAGTGGTTGAGAGAGTGAAGCGTAATACACCGAGGTAGTTTGGACATGTAGAGAGAATGCAAGGTGAAGAGTTTGTAAAGAAGGTGTATGAAAGTGAAGTTGTGGGACCTGGTGTGAGAGGCAGACCTCCGGTTAGATGGCAGAACAGAGTGGAAGAGTATGTAAAGGAGAAAAACATGAAGGGCAGAGAAGGACTTAACCAAGTAAGGAGGGAGTGTTGGAACAGGGAAAACTGGAGACACTTATGCCGTGGCCACCCCCTTGGGGAGAGTTCAAGGAGGGAATGAGGCGTCAGAGCTATAGATAGATAGATACATACATTAACATATTGAAACAACACTTTACTCATGAAACATGCATTAAGTGAATATATGTAGTCACCCATAAAGATTATATACAGTACAAATATTGAAGCTCTAATATCAAACAAGAGTCCTGTTAACTCACTGCTCAAGAACAGTTTCAAAATACTGCATGATATCTCTGGCCTTGGCTTCCTTGCCAGCATTCAGTTCTATCCAACCCTTTAACACCAAACCATCAGCTTTCTCTTGATTCAATTTGAGCATTCGGTCCACATACTCTCTTGCCTTATCAACACGCCCACACAACATCAGGAACATCCCAGCATAATACAGTGGCTGTCAGGGTGGTAAAGAAGTGTTAAAGATATAAACACCTAAAACTAACATTAATGTAGCAAAGTTTATGAGTTCTAGTAAACAATAAAATCAAGCCCTTAAATAAAATTATTTCATATCAGAGACAAGCAGTACAGTATAAAGAAAATGTTTACGGAATGAAAAATGTGCTGATAACAATTCAGATAAATCATAAGAGCTAGCGTCCCATATTCAGCTTATAGAGGGTTTTCTGTACAGTTGTGGCACATAATCTTTAACCAGACTTCCTCTTACACCCTTATCAAGGACTAGCCGGTATGTGCCGAGACTGTAATGTTAAAAATATGTCACTGTAAATTAACTACTGTACTGTACTGTACAGATAGTGTGTTTATTTACTATTTCAGAGGCCTTCTTCCTTTCCTCCTTCAGCTTAGCATCCAGGTGGGCAAGAGCTTCACGGTCTAATACCTGACAACGACGATGGGCGTGGATAAGGGCAAGGATAGTTCCCAGCATCACTTCTCGTTCATTCTGTGACAAAAAAATAACAAATAAAGTAGCCATAATACAGTATGATCCTCTCCATATTACAGTACCAGTATCTTTGAAAATATAGGGCACATTACTATATGTATACTATATAAAAATTAGGTTTAAGGGGAGGCTTTATTGTTGGTGTATTGGAAGGTGTGTGATTCCTCCTAACTATGCCACGAAACAACAGATCCCTTATTAGTACCACTGAGGCCTCTGTTTTGTGGCATAGGTTTGAAGAATCACAGACCTCCCTATTCACCAACAAGTAAACTTCCCCTTAACTTTACTATTGGACAATACACAAACATAATTAAACAGCATATTTTTTGGTGTGTATTTTCCTCTATAATACTTACCTAGGAGGGTGCACTATATTATCCAACACTTTAGTTTTACAACAAAAAATACATAAATACAGTAGGAGACAATAGCAAACGTATATTAAAAAGATTTTTTTTTTTTACTTATTATTCTACATTACACAACCATAATCACCAAGCATATTATTCCACTATTTTCCTGTTCTATATTGCTTGATAGTTTAGTATTACTGAAAGATATTGGGCCATATTCAAGAACATTCATGGTACATACGATGGCGTGGTAACGGTACGACGGCTCTACTGTGTTTCCATGGAGCCATTGTACAGGTATATAGGCTACCATGAATATTGCTAAATATGGCCCATAATTTAAATCAATAGAGTACGGTACCTGCAATGGCTGGAGTTGCCTGATAGCTTCCTGTATACGTCCTTGTAATAAATGAGACAAAGCCGAGTAAAACCGATACACGGGATCATTACCATATTTCTTGGTGGCTGCAACGCACATATCTTGCATCGCTTGGTAATACTGCTCCCTTCCATAGTAATGAATCTTGCCCTGGTTAATAATACAGTAACTAATTACTGTTATAATGCATCTGCGACCCAAATGATATATATAGAAAAGTTGTTTGTCATAGTGAAATATAAACACTGGTAATAGTAACATTTTTGAAATAGAGTTGTGACAACTAGTAAAATTATTCCCTCAAATATAACATTACAGGTGAGCAAAACTAATTTACTAAGTTAACTAACCTTTATCAACGAATCTGTATCATTCATGTCTTAGAGTAAATGGAGTAAATGGAGTAGATGAAGTTGTCAGTACATCAATTTTTGGAGTAAATGGAGTAGATGAAGTTGTCAGTACATTAATACTTGTTATAGATGGAGTTTGAAGTTGTCAGTAAGTTATATCTTGGAGAAAAGGAAGTATGAAGTTGTCAGTACATTTATTTCTTTAACTTAGTATTATTTCACTTACTGTACTAATATTTGATACATACGTTAATGGTCATATATTAACTAAACCAAGCCTAATTTTACTCTAGTGTGATTATTTGTTCTCCTGACAACCTTTTCTTCAAACGTGTCTCTCGTGACCTCGTCTGCTTCTTTAATCTTTTTGCTTTTTGATTCTTGAACAGGAACTTGGAATGGAACTTATTTACAGGACTTGGAATGTGTGTGTGTGTGTGTGTGTTGTAGTAGTGCAGGGCTTTGCCCTTGCAACGGCGCCCAAACCATGTTTTTATTTCTGTGTTTCTTGTGCTCTTTCCAAATTATATAGTTTCTTGATTTTCCGTCACTTGCGTTTCAATGTTTTTCTCGAATAATAGTAACCTGCTAAGTAATTTGCTTTTATTTTCTGCGTATGGCTGTTGAAGAACTTGAGACGTCATCTGGTCGTCCAAGCGGAGGATTGGGGTACCAAGACCGTCTTGGGAGCGCTATATATATATTAAAATATATATACATGTATATTATTTAAAAAAATAAATAAAAAAACTAATTATTAAAAAACGACGGCGGCGGCGGCGGCGGCGTGGCGGCGACGGCGGCGGGGGCGGGGCGGCGGCGGGGCGGCGGTTGCGGCGGCGGGGCGGCGGCGGGGCGGCGGCGGCGGCGACGACGACGAATTTTTTTTAATAAATAAGAAAAAATAAATAAATAAAAAAAGTAATAAAAAAAAGAAGTTAATTATTACAAAAAAAAAATATATATATATATATTATTTAAAAAATAATAAAAAAAACTAATTATTAAAAAACAACGGCGGCGGCGGCGGCGGCGGCGGCGACGACGACGAAAAAATATTAATAAATTAAAAAAATAATAATATAAAAAAAAATTATTAAGAAAAAAATATATATTAAAAAATATATGTATATTATTAAAAAAACAATTAAATAATATTAAATATTAAAAAAGCGGCGGCGGCGACGACGACGAAAAAAATTAATAAATAATAAAAAATAAATAATAAAAAAAAGTAATATCTGTTTATCAAAACTTTTACAGAAATAAAGAAAATTTCAATACAATGAAACAGCACGTCGTCGTCTGTGTAGGGTGAAGAAGTCTCAAGGGGTTGGCATCACTGCTATGAGCTATGAATGTTTACATTACACAGATTGACGTCTGACGACGACGACGACGAAGAGTGTGGACAGTGGATTCTGGCCACGTGCTGTTTCATTGTATTGAAATTTTCTTTATTTCTGTAAAAGTTTTGATAAACAGATACTCTAAATACAGATCAGAGGTAACTAGAAGGAAATCAGTATTGAAAAACCAGCAGTATGCCTGCCATACAACGTGTTATGTAAGTGATATATTGCTTGTTTTTCAATTAAAGAATTGAAGTACCCGTATATGCCTATATTGTTGTCACACAGCCTTTGCCCCAATACTAATTAAATCTTAATTAGCCTGGGTTAGAATTGAACCATTCAATGATGTTGTATTCTTATTCTTATTTCAGAAAACCTCGAACGAAAAGGTCGAAGAGGGCATTGGAAAAAAGAGAACCACAGTTTATTGAAAACACCAAACAGTGTCTATTTTTTCATGGTCTAAAAACAAGTGAAGGAATTAGAGAGTGTGTTAAAGATCTAGTAAGTGCATTATATAATATAGTCCAATTGAATTATAAAATAAATTAAAAAACAAGAATTTAGGAAATTGCAGAGGTATTTATTGAAGGAATTCCTGTTTTGTAGCAGTGTTGCTGGTATTTTTACAGTAAACCTGGGTTCAGTAAAACGTATATATTAGTATGTTTTACCACTAATTAGGACCATTCTAAGACTATTTTCTTCAATGGTGTTTCTCTCGGAAATGCCCCGTTTTCATACCCCATACAAACTTGGGGGAGAGCCTGGGAATCCGGGGTTTTGGGTGGGAGAAAACATGCTGTACACTATGGCGTTGCCTTTATAATACACTTCTTAACTTTGTTTCTCTTAGAAATGACTCGTTTTCGAGGTATGCCCCTGTTTTCATACCCCATACAAACTTGGGGGAGAGCCTGGGAATACGGGGTTTTGGGTGGGGGAAAACATTATCAGTGTTGCAAATGTTGTAATATTCATGCCACTTGTGGCTGTATTGGCTATATTTTGTTTTGGGAATACTGTGTTTGAGCGTCCTGTATCCATCTACGTTCCTGGATATTTACCCGGTAACTTCTTCTATTTGTTATACCGGTTTTATGCCCAGGTTAGGCCCGGTAGTTAGCCCAGGTTAGGTCCCGGTAGTCTGTCGTGGTCTAGGTTAGGTTAGGTTAGGTCAGGTTAGGTAATACTAATTCCCAAAATAACCATTTGATTTGAATATCTAGCCCAACCCAAGCCAACACGTGTTGTAATGCTGCTGTTTGGGCTATAATTGTATTTTATTGTATCGGTCTCGAAAACTTTGTTATTTCGCTTTTATTTCCGGTTTCAAGTGTTTACTTAAGACAATTACATATTATAAAGGCAACGCCATAGTGTACAGCGTGTTTTCCCTGCACCCAAAACCCCAGATTCCCAGGCTCTCCCCCAAGTTTGTATGGGGTATGAAAACTGGGCATATCTCGAAAACGGGGCATTTCCGAGAGAAACACCATTGAAGAAAATAGTCTTAGAATGGTCCTAATTAGTGGTAAAACATACTAATATATACGTTTTACTGAACCCAGGTTTACTGTAATTTTACCGTGTTGCTAGATCCCAGTATTTTGCCATGTTCATTTCCTGTACTTTACCACGGTTATTTCCCGTTAGTTTGCCCAGGTTAGGTTGCGGTAGTTTGCTGTGGTCTAAGTTAGGTAAGGTCAGGCTAATTTCAAAATGCCCCATTTGAATATGCCGTATCTTGGAAATGGGGCATTTTGAAATTAGCCTGACCTTACCTAACCTAACCTAGACCACAGCAGACTACCAGGACCTAGACTGGGCCAACTACTGGGAAATAACCATGGTAAAGTACAGGAAATGACCGGGGCAAAATACTGGGATTTAACCAGATCTGGCATCACTGCTACAAAACTGCAATTCTTTCAATAAATAACTAAATAAGTGGGTAATGAAGATAAAAAGAAACGTACATAATAATGGTAATTCTTTCAATATTTACCATTGCAGAAGGCCTGTTGGCCTAGTTCTTGGTAGTCATTACAATCAATAGTCATTAATATCTCTAATTTACCACTGTATAGTTGTGTGTAGCCTAGTGCAATCATTTATTATATGTTATTGATAATGTGTTGTATCCGAGATAAGCATGCTCATTGAACTCATCCAACCTTTTTGCTGATCTGATAACTGCTGCTTGGCCACGTGTATACCAGTTTACTCCCATTACTGTTACTTAGTTTAACGGGAATTCCTCCAACCAATGCCACAAAACAGATCCCCCATTAAAGTAACATTAGTGTCGTCTGTTTCCTAGCATAGTTGGAGGAATTACAAACCTTCCAATTTAATATCGGTATTGTATATATTCATTTTTATTTATTTTCCAGCATGCATTGAAGTCTCAAGCTTCACTAAAACTACAGCAGAAAAATAAGATTCTGCCTTTTGAAGACGTCCTGCCGGTGGAGCGCCTTGCTGTGAAAAATGACTCTTCACTGTTTTGTATGGCAACACACTCAAAGAAGAGACCAAATAATATTGTTATTGGTAATTGTGATGGATGTTCTTTATAAATAATTTGCAGTTTATAGTAGGGTATTTGTATCTCTTAAGATTTTCTACTTTGTATAACAATGATAAGCTTTGCATGATGAGCTTTGAATATATTTTGCTATCTTGCACTTTATAATGTACTATAATTATAATGTAGAAAAAATTGTGAATACAAGTGAAAATGACATCTGAACATTACAGTATATTATATAATTATACAAAGTGAAATATGAACCAAGTATGAACTTTTGTTCATATGATAATACTGTATTCACAGCTTAACCTCTAGTTACTTGTTACTTGTTGTTAGATATTTTATGCCCCGCTCCACCAGCAGATGGTGCTCCACAGGGCCTCTCTCTATATTATTAAACACTATAATCACTTGCAATACTCATGTCATCCATTTTGTAACACAGCAAACAGATGTTTTTTTCCGTCTTTTATTTAAAATCATGCAATGTTCACTACAGACATGTAGCCTATTGGCAATCCATTAATTATAAAGAGCCTTGGTGCACACCTTTCAAACTGAGATTACTTCTATCTATCTATCTATAGCTCCGATGCCTCGTTGCCTCTTTCCCTGTTCAAACACTCCCTCCTTACTTGGTCCAGCCCTCCCCTCCCCCTCACGTTTCTCTCCTTTACGTACTCTTCCACTCTGTTCTGCCATCTAACTGGTGGTCTGCCTCTCACACCAGGTCCTACAACTTCACTTCCATACTCCTTCTTTACAAACTCGTCACTATGCCTGAGTTCCATAGATGAATTTACTTGAAACCTCTTAAAAAATTTGATAAATACTCTGGTTTTCCAAATTTTAATGTTCGGAATGTTAGAAGACATATCTTATACACAATCCTCGCCTTTATTGGTATCCAATGTAAGTCAACGAGTGCTGGAGTTATTCTCTCATGAGACGGAATTTTTTTAATTAATATTGCTGCTCTGTTCATTTTATTTTGCAATTTTCTTAACCAATAGTTTGGCAAACAATAATGCAGTATAGGAAATTGCAATAATCCAGTCTGCTAATGACATAGTTATGAAGAAGCATCTTCACGGTATCCTGATCTAAATATTTTCTAACAAAAGAAATGTTCCTCAAATGGTAGCCAGAAACTTTCACCACTTGATTAATTTGAGCTTCAAAAGAGATTTTCATCTAGTAGAACTCCTAAATCTTTTACTTTATTTCTTACATCCAGCATACTGCCATGCACTCATAAGCTTTAGATATCCAATCTAGGTGAGAATTCTACCACTGAACCATATGTTACAACTGTTGTGTATCAATGTCAGGATATTTTTTTGTTGGTTTTGTGATATTCATATTCTGTATTCCAGGCCAGTTGTGTTTTTGTTGTTCATCTTTTACATTATTACCAGCTTCTCTGCGAGGTCAATTCTGTATTCCAGGCCAGTATCGTACATAAATTAATTTCTGATCTTTCTTCCAGGACGAATGTTTGATCATCACTTGCTTGACATGGTGGAACTTGGTGTTGAAAATTATGCTCCTCTTTCTGAGTTTAAGAATGCCAAAGTTGCTGCAGGAACAAAACCATGCATGGTGTTTTGTGGAACAGAATTTGAAGATGTAACAGAGTTCAAAATTTTAAAGAACTTGCTTATTGATTTCTTCCGTGGAGTTGAGGCCAAAGAGATAAGGCTTCAGGGATTTGAACATGCACTTCAGTTCACAGTTTTTGATGGAAAAGTGTTTTTGAAAAGTTACAGGTAAGTGTTTTGTTTAAGGTCGGAAGGTTAGGTTTTGGGTTTGGTTTGTCTGTCTGTTTATAATCAGGATTCTACAAAAATAATCACCCAAGGGAAGATTTCAGACCTGAGAGGTTGTTGTTTTACTTTGACTAATATCACTTAGATTAATTGTTCATTATTTACTTCCAGGAAACCCTCAAAGGGTCAAACTTACTCTCTTAATCACTTACCAGTAATTTTTGTTTCACATAAATAGTTTGTTTTTGAGAATGCTGATTGATACTTCAATCAGGAAAATTTATTCTTTATATTGAAATATGCATTTTGTACTACATTATTGTATTAGATTAGGGTTAAAATCTTAAAATACTGGACCTCAGTTCATAGGTTAATGAGAACAAATTATTTCTACCCATTAATACTGTATATACATTTTATCCCAGAATTCTCCTCAAGAAGTCAGGAACCAGAATCCCACGTGTAGAACTGGAGGAGATCGGTCCATCCATGACGTTGCAGATGAGGAGGAATAGATTTGCTTCAAATGACCTCAGGAAGAGATCACTCCAGCAACCCAAGCAACAGAAGGTAGGACAGTGGGGCTTCACTCTTATACCAGAAATTATATCAAAGTTAGAACTTTTATTGCTTGAAACTGAGGGTAATATGTAGTGTAGTAATTAGGATTATTATATAGAGTAATCCCTCGTTTCCACTGTTGTTATGGTAGTCTAATATACTGTTTGCTATGAATCCATATATAGGAAGCCCTCTTTATACACTGGTTTTATGGATTTGTAATATGCAGATTAATTGCAAACAGTGCAACACAAGTGAAAAACAAGGGATTTATGTATTTTTTTTATCTACCACAACTCTCATACACACTTCCCTCAAAGCCCTCATTAAAACCATGTGTGCCTTTACCAGGTCCATGAAAGCATGTTAGCTACAATCATTTGTCAATAGATGATTATTATAAACTAGTTTGTGTAAACCTTTATTTGAATTTTATTTTACATTTATTTTTCAGGCAAACAAGGTGAAGAATGTGAGGAAGGATCCATTTGGCACAAGGTTGGGACGTGTACACATGACGAAGCAGGACATTGGAAAACTACAGACAAGGAAAATGAAAGGCCTTAAAGAAATCACAAAGAAAACTAAGAAAACAAGAGGCAGAGTATCTGGGGATGAGCAGATGGAAACTAATGAGTGATACTGTATCTCTTCAAATAAAGGAAGTTTTGGTCAACACTAAATCATTGACTGGCCATGAAAGTTTTGGTTTGATATTTTACTAACTAGCAGTAAATAACAGCCTAATGTGTCCTCTAACAAGGAGTGTATGGTATACAGGGCCATATTCAACATCCGTGGTATTGATGGTGGTGTGGTACTGGTATGATTACTCCATAGACACACTACAGAGCCATCGTACTGGTACAACGCCATTATCATATGGTTCAATGAGTATCAGTTATAACACAGTAAAGAAGAAAAGACTACCATAAAATTAAAACAAGTCCCATATGGACAATTAGAAAATCTGAATAGGAAGTAATCTATAATTTGATTTCCACATTACACTTTGACGAAAGATTGGTAAAAGATGGGTTTGTTAGTTAATTAATGGAAGGTAGACTGTTGGGAAAACAATTTAACAATTTTTCCTGTAACTTGGATTATTAATAATAAATTAGTAATAAATAAAACCTGCATCCTTAATTTCTTTTTTCTTTCTCTTCTTTTGTAGCATAGTTCAGTAATCCAGTATCGTGGAAGCATGAAAAAATTCATAATTTTTATTTTTTGTTAATCAATACCTCCCTGATTCAACATGGAAGCTGAGGAAACTATGTTGGTTACCACAATACTGTACATTGTAATAATATAATACTTAAATTGCTCTGCTAGATAAATTTATTCCAGTATAGTACTTTTCTTGTATATGTAACTAAAGGTGACCATACAGTAATGCTTAACCCTAACTTAAGCAGAATTCATCACCATCTTTGGGGAGGACAGCAGTGTTAAACCACAATGAACAAACTCGATTCTTTTCTAAGTCATATATGCATCTATTCACTAAATTGCAGGAGCTACATTTATGGATATGTGATGCTCAGGTGGAAACAAATTGATTATAATGCAGTGTGCAAAATATTGAATACTGTAGTAATATTTACTCATTATTTAATATAAGCCAATAAAAAGGCTAAATGATTCAGGATAGTTACTTGGCCAGTGTGACCGTAGCTTAACAGTCTTGAGTTAACTATATTTGTAATGTTTCCTTTCTTCTTTATCACTTCCTTGATTCTATTTGGCATAGAGTTGACTATAAAAAAAATTGCTCTGTACGCTCCTCTTCGACACCCTAATAACCAGCTTTATGTAGCGTGTGAATATGAGTCAAATTTTCTTTGGAAAAGTCGGGGTTACGTCCCATTGTCTTATGAATGAACAGTGGTAAAAAGGATCGGTCACAAGTTTGAAAAATCGCCGGAAGGGAGATACAGCCAAATCTAACGCCACTGATGAATGAGAATGGTCTAAATAAGTGGATAATGAATGTAGAAAAGCCGTACGCGATCACGGCAATTCTTTCAATATTTCCCTAAAAATCAAAACAATCGTGAAACGAGTGCCGTTGGAAAGGCTAAGCCGAATGAGTTTCAGAAACAACATCGCATCGCATTATCAGTATTACCAGTTGCAGGGAAATTTCTCTGATTAGGAAATTATAAAGTCTACATAGAGAATTTATACAAAGATTGTAAATACTCAAGAGTAAATAGGAAAATATCAACCAATCGAAATACCGAAAAGACTGTCAATGTTCATCAAGAGTAAACTGGGAATTATTGAGATAAAAAGAAAATTTCAGATATTGAAGTTGGCAACACTACTCATCATTGTTGGTGTGTATCTGCGCCACATGTGTTACACAGAACATACGTGGATTTAGATAGTCACAGTTCTTTAAATTAAAATAATAAACATGGCTCCAATAAAAGCCGAGAAAATCTTGATGAGGAAAATAAAGAAGGCTCAAAAGAAAAAGTTGAATTTACTCAAGACCAGGAAGGAACACACGTCTGGTTTTACAGGTAATTTAGACTACCTTAAGATAATTATTTTTAAGGAGGAAGGACATTGATGGCAAATTTGGAGCAACTGATTCCTTCTAAATTTCAAGCAAGAGGCTACCATTATATTTGTTAATTTGGACCAACTGTTTCCTGGCATATTCTCATGTTGGTAAATCTAGACTAAATGTCTCCTTTTCAAGTTCGAGGTCCCACAGAGGGCTGCTCATGGGCAGCATAATATGCGGAGGTTGTGCGGGGGATTTAGGGATCCAGGGTAGGATTAGGAACGTTAAACTATTCCAAGCAACAGGCCACCATTATATTTGTTAATCTGGCCCTGCTTCCTGGCATATAAAGGAGGAATCAGTAGCTCTCCAATGTACCAAAAGTATACTATAGTATTGTTGGTAAATATTGAATGAATTACTATTATTGCATATGGTTTTTGGTAAAATATGCACAACCGCCCTTCTAAATCTAGGTAATGATTTTAATACATAATAATGTCTTGTTCATGACCTTTTCAATTGTACAAATAAAAATGGGGGGGTCGTGAGCGAAACGTGAGTTATGCGTACCTTAATTATGGGAGGGTGGTCCTAATAGGAGTCGTCGCTCGGTTGCTATCCGCCATGTTTGTTTACATTTCGGACTTATAGAACATGAGCGGATGCGCTCTGTTCCAATTTTTTATATATGTTTTCGTATATCACTTTATATAGCTGTTTTATAGCATTTAGAGTCATTTTTAGATGGGGGAAATCACTTGTTATGCCCATATCCCTTACCCAACAATCTTGGGTGAGGCGTTGGGAACCGGGGGTTTTGAGTGCGGGAAAAACGTGTAATCCGAGCCAACTTTTAACAATTAACATGACCTGACCTAACCTATCCTAGACTAGGGCAGACTACCGGGACCTAACCGGGGCAGACTACCGGGACCTAACCTTTACATTTGATAATGTACAGGAAGAAACATGGCTGGGCTTCTAAACAGTGATCTCATTGGCTAGTCATGAACAGGACATTTTATGTATTAAAATTATTATTGGTTTCATCACATTATAAAATTTCGTGTATGCACCGCACGTTCATGTTCTAAGTCCGAAATGTAAACAAACATGGCGGATAGCACCGAACGACGAATCCTATTAGGACCAGCCTCCCATAATTAAGGTACGGTATGCATAACTCACGTTATGCTTACGACCCCCCATTTATATTTGTACCATTGAAAAGGTCATGAACAGGACATTATTATGTATTAAAATCATTACCTAGTTTTAGAAGGGCGGTTGCTCGTATACAACCTGGTTTTTCTACCTTCATTACCCACTGACGTTAATTTAGACCATTCTAAGACTATCTTCTAAGTTATGGCATTTCCTCCGCAAATGCCCCATTTCCAAGATATTTTGAAATTGACCTGACCTAACCTAGACCACATCAGACAGTATAAGTATATAAGCACTCCTCCAAATACATTTTAATGTTAATATGCAAACATAATAGTTAATTATATATACAATACCGTGACCATATTCGGCAATTCTTTTAATATTTATCAAAAGTTCTTGCATATGGTTCAAAATTGTAAAGGATTGTAATAAAAAGGACCTTATTCACTATTCAAGAAAATTTGAGGTGTAAATGATGGTGTGGTATTGGTACGACCACTCCATAGACAAATAACGAAGCCATTGTACCGGTACCACATCATCGTCTTAACACTACAGATAATCTTATATATGATGAGTAGTATTATATACTATCTGTCCTAACCAGTACGTACGGTAAAGTATATACCGGTAACTTTTTTTTTTCTATATTACAGTGACGGAAAAGTTACCAGAAGATGAGACGGAACGTTTGATTCAACAACATGCTGAACTGTCTAAACGGCCTGCAAATGACGACGGAACCATTCCAAAGAAAAGTAAGAAACGGTAGTGATGATAAGGTAATGGGCCGTATGCTCCAATGGTATTCATACCAATATCACGTCAACATATGCTTGTAACTTGTTTGGAAGATATACTAACCCACTCCGCCAGCAGATGGTGGTCCGCAGGGCCTCTCTCAATATTATTAGATACAATAATCACTTCTAATGTTCATATCATCCATGTCGTAACACTCGATGAACAGATATGTTTTCAATAATATTTTTTAAATCATGCATTTTTCACTACAGTACAGTACTCCGGACATTTAGCCTATTTCTAGGTGCAAACCATTAAAGAGTCTTGGTGCACACCTTTATAACTCTATAAAACATATCGTCAGATTGCTCCTTGGCTCATTTAACCAATATTGTTCATCACTATACCTGATTTCCATAGAGGTACTGTATTTACTTGAAAACCTTTTGAAAGATTTTTAAAAATATTCTGGTGTTCCAAATTTCAAGGCTCGAAGACATCTTATACCACAGCCCTTACCTTTATTGGTAGCCTTTGTAAGTCAATGAGTGCACAGCCCTTACCTTTATTGGTAGCCATTGTAAATCAATGAGTGCTGGAGTTATCCTCTCATGAGGTAGAACTTTAATTTATCTTACTGCTCTGTTCATTATATTTTGCAATTTTCTTAACCGATAGTCTGGGCAAACCAGAATAGAGGGAATAGCAATGATCAAGTCTGCTTATGACATAATTGTGAAGAACCATCTTCATGGTACTGTATCCTCATCTAAATATTTACTAACAAAAGCATTGTTCCTCAAGTGGTAACCGGAAACCTTCACCACATGATAAATATGAGCTTTAAAAGAAAGATTTTCATCTAGCACTCCTGAATCTTTCACTTCATATCTTATATCCAGTATACAGTACTACCATGCACTCGTAAACTTGAAATATCTAATCTTCCAAGATAGATCTTTCCAACAACCAAGGACTTAGCTTTACTTGGATTCAGCTTCAGTTTTTTCAAGTCAACCTAATCCTTATTATCAGACATAATAATGCCAGTAATCTAACGTTGTAATTGTGAGAAAATTTGGTGTTCACTGTGAGTGATGATATTAATGAATGAGGCATGTTACTATGGGCTGTATTGTAGAACATTTGTGGTGCATATGATGGCCTGGTGCCAGTACGATAGATCCATAGACAAATAATTGAGCCATCGTACTAGTACTACACCATGGGTGTTCTTGCATACGACTTTATGTCGTTATGTGTATGATGATTGAACTAGTTAATATTTGATGAAAAGATTTAAGTTTAGCAGCCATATTAATCTTGACATTTCTTTCAGAAAAAAAGAAAAAGTTTGAAGTTATTGAACAACAGCTTGATGATGGAGCTGACAATGAAGTTATGCCAGAAATTGAACAGAAGAAAAAGAAGAAGAAAATGAAGACAATGATTGATGATGGAAATAATGCAGATAAGAATAAAACCGCAAGTAAACCCCAAGAGAAGAAGAAAAAGAAGATGATGGATGACGGAAATAGTGGAGTTGAGAATAAGACAGCGAGTGATCCCCAAGAGAAGAAGAAGAGTGATGATGAAGGGGATGAGACTGGCTATGAGAGTGAGGAGAAGAAACCTTGTAAGTAGATACAGTATACACGTTATATGAACTACAGTATTCAAATTAACTTTTATGAGATGTACTACTAACAGTGCTGGAACTCTGAATTCCTGTTGGCTAAGCTTTGTTGTGCTTAATTAAGGGGTTAATTCTGTACACTTTTAATTGGTACCTTAGAGCATTTTGTTTCCTCCAAAGTCTGCCAGGAAACAAGGCCCAGATAGAGTGTTCTGTTGCTGGGAATAGTTTGGAGGAATGATTTGCTTAAGAATTTACGTTCACTGTGCTAACTTGTCTTATCTTTGTGGCAGAATTAGGCAACCTCTAGTGTATCCAAGTTTTAGTGCCTCAATATTTACTGTATATAATTTGTTGTTCACATATTTTCAGGGTTTTATCATCAGTTGCATATTGATTGTATAAGCTGGTAAAACTTTTATCTTGAATTCATATATGGTGTATTATGCACTAGAGTATACAGTACTATATAATTATTATACATTACATCTGATATGTTGCTAGTTTCATACATTATTTTTCTTTTTGGTACCGGGTATCAGTGTTTAGAAACTTTAGATGGTGCTTAAAAGTTACCTGTTGTTTAAGATGTTATAATTATGCTCTTTAGCTTCTGTAATCAGACATTATGATTCATACAACAGTGAATTTTCCTTTTCAGAAAATTACCATTATCATTTTGGGTTTACAGTACCTCTTTGTTTCCATACAGCTGATAAATCTACTACCATGGGATTTGAAGCTGCTGCAAACCCAACTTTTGAGAGTCTACGGGACAGTATCTCCCCTGAAACAATGAGAGCAATCGAGAAGATGGGTTTCAAGGATATGATGGAGATTCAGGCCAAGTCAATTCCTAAGTTGCTTGAGGGTCGAGACTTGAGAGGAACGGCTAAGACTGGAGCTGGAAAGACTATGGCATTTCTCATTCCAGCAGTAGAACTTGTATATAAACTGAAGTTTAAGCCAAGAAATGGTAAATATAGTTATTTTATGTACTTAATTTCCTTTCTGTCAATGGGTGAGGACTCTACATCAGAGTATGGAAAAAAAAAATAGAATAGAAAGTGACAGAGACAGAATATTTAGTGAAATTCTTTGTATACTCACATTCACTCTCTTTCAAACCAATGAAATATTCAGCTCATACACATCCACAACAAAGTTGCATCATTTACAGTAATATTGGTGACATGAGCCATTCTATGACCTACCAAGTTTAGTATTAAGTACAGTATAGAAAAAATTCCCTAAGACAAATTGTGCTAGGACCACAATGTCTTTCCGGTAGAATAAGTTATTTGGAGACTGTTTACTGGACCGGTAATATTTCTTCAGCAAAGTTTATTCCTTCACATGCACTAAAGAACCTAATACAGTAACAGGATATATTGTATGTTGATAAGCTGTCAGAATTTCTCATGGGTAATGGAAATTCCTGAGCTGGGAAGTTTCCCTACTCTTCATTATGGAGAAATTATATTTAGTTATATCAGGATCTTGTTGTACTTGTATTTGTTTACTACATTATAGCCACAAGTAGTCACAATATCATGTGTGTAGTATTATATTTATATAATTAAGAATTGCATCACAATTGTTTCTTCATCAGGTACTGGTGTAATAATTGTGTCGCCAACTAGAGAGCTGTCAATGCAGACATTTGGTGTACTGCGGGACTTAATGGAAGAGCATACCCAGTCATTTGGACTCATTATGGGTGGTTCTGATCGAAAATCTGAGGAAATAAAACTTTCCAGTGGTAAGGAAGAGTTTTTCTTGTTACAGGATTGACAGCAGTTTTGAATACTGTACAGTCATGAACCATAATAAGTATCCAGCTCCGGTAAGTATGGGACAGGATAAGTGTTGTAATTGGTTCACTGGTATGTTAGATGATTCAAAACTTCCACAAGACATGGATACTTATTGTCACTCTTTACTGTATGTACTTGTAAATTTTGGTATCATGGTGAATAGCAATAATTGCAACCCAAAAAGAAATCCTTGAAGCAGTGACACAAATATATTGTTGATCTAGTGCTTGTCAGTTTGTTTATTTGTGCAAAGTAAATTTGTATACCAACATTGAGGGGCATTTATACTATTTTTAGTAAGAATATTTTTAATTACTAAAATGTTGGATTGGTGACTGTTACACCAACACACAGCTGATATCTTAGGATATGGTTTATTGCATTTGAATTCCTTTTTGTTACAGGTATCAACATTATTGTAGCCACTCCAGGCAGACTCTTGGATCACTTGAAAACCTCACCACAATTTGTATACAAGAACCTTGTTTGTCTCATCGTTGATGAAGCAGATAGGATACTTGATGTTGGCTTTGAGGAAGAGATGAAGCAAATCCTAAACATGCTCCCCAGTAAGTAGCTTTTCTGCCATGAACATTTTATTTTTCATTGAAGCAATTGCAACTGTAATATAATTCAAACTTTATAAACTAGTATTGTACTGTGTTTGAAACATTTTGAGTTGCTTTTTTATCAGAAATCCCAGAATATGCATGAAGCTGCCCTAATTGCTAGTTCATCTGAAAAATGTGCATTTGTCATTAATTTCCAGAGCGAAGGCAGACAATGCTGTTCAGTGCTACAAGAAACGCTAGAGTAGATCAACTAGCCAGTCATGCCTTAAAGACGGCACTCATAGAGGTGGATGTTGACTCAAATAAAATCAGTGCTACTGTGGAAGGCCTGCAGCAAGGTGGGAAACATTAAAGAGTTTTTTGTAGATTTAGATTATGGTTTATAAATATATTAATTTGGGTCATTGAAATAAAAATATATTTTAATATAATTGAACTTTAGGTATTTTTCATGATATACTGTATTGATGTATGGTTTTGTGATTCTAGGCAACAGTTTTGTCACTCAGTAACTTAAGGTGTGGCTGAAATGTAATATGGTTGTAAATTATATATCTGATTTTTATATACATTGACATGAAAGACACAATCATTAGTCTATACCTAATTTAATTATGTATTGTGGTTGTACATTATATACTGTACAGCCGGCAGCATAAATTCGCGTTCATCTCATGTACCTAATATTGCTAACATGACCAGATAGTTGCATTTTGAACCAGTTTTCATTACAACAACATACGTAATTTATCATATGAGAACTATATCTGTCTTCTCTATATTAAAATTGTATTGCAACATCACTATAGCTAATACATACGCAGGTGGAAATGAAGCGAACTTGTGCTGCCGACTGTACATGTGATTTTATAAGCACTAATATTAAAGATACAATACTTACACTTTATTTCAATAATTATTACAGCATACTTGGTGTGTCCGGCTGAGAAGAGGTTCCTTGTCTTATATACATTCATCAAGAAGAACAGGAAGAAGAAAGTTATGGTTTTCTTCAGTTCATGCATGGCAGTCAAGTTTTACCATGAACTTTTAAATTACATTGATATGCCTTGCATGAGCATTCATGTAAGTATACTACTGGGAGTGTTTAATGTAATAAATATATGTGGAAGTACATAGGATACCTCATTCTTGCTTTCCTGTTACAAGATATAAGATTTACAGTACACAGTACTGGGTGAGTTTACATTTCCCAAGTATTGTGTAATGTTTTTTTTTTTTAAATGTTTGAACAGGGAAAACAGAAACAACCAACTCGGACCACTACCTTCTACCAGTTCTGCAATGCAGAGTTTGGAGTTCTTCTGTGTACTGATGTGGCAGCTCGAGGGTGGGACGTCCCTGCTGTTGACTGGATTGTCCAGTATGACCCACCCGAAGATCCCAAGTGAGATATTATGCCTGTCATGATGTTAAAAAAGTCTTAAGTTTATGAAAGACTCCTGTACTATCTCAATCACTCATTCTCTCAACCATTTCTTATCAGGCATGTGAGCTTTATGCCTTAACTCTTAAACAATAACTGACACCTTTTGTATTTTTCTTTTGTAAACACAAGGTGATTAGTAATAGACAATCATTAAGCAAAAAATCTATCAACAGAGAGTACATTCACCGTGTTGGGAGGACAGCACGAGCTGGTGGCCAAGGAAATGCATTACTCTTTCTCCGTGAGGAGGAAGTGGGCTTTGTGCGTTATCTTCAACAATACAAGGTCACTGTGGAAGCTATGGATGTTGCCTGGAACAAAGTGGCAAACATACAGCCTCAGGTAATGGAAAAACTATTATCTGGACAATTATTTAGAGGATAGTTTTGTGGCTGCTTTACAGAGAACTAGCTGATTTTTTTTTTTTTTTAAATGTACAGTACATATTATTTGTTAAAGAATTGAATAACATCAGGGATTTGTTAGTAATGATTGTTGATACTGATACTATTATTACTGTAGCACTGTTCCTATGTAGATAAATACTGTATAGTTAATCCTGTTTCTCTTGTTTATTGCTTACAGTTGGAGAAGCTGATGAGTCAGAACTACTTCCTCAATTCCAGTGGAAAAGAAGCATTTAGGGGCTACGTGAGGGCATATAATTCCCATACATTAAAGGACTACTTCAATATAGGAAACTTGGACTTAAAGAAGGTTAGTGTTTATTTAATTATGTTTCTACAATGCAAATTTTGAGGTACACAAAGATTATACTGTATTAAGTGGAAAATGAGATATGAATAACTCTATGTATATGTAATATTTTTCAGGTTGCCCAGTGTTTTGGCTACCCTGTCCCACCTTGCGTTGACCTTACTGTGGGAAAGCTGCAGAGAAATGATAAGCGACCACGGAGGAGAGGTGGTGGTGGAGGCCTAGGAGAGTGGAACAAACAACACAAGAAAACAAACATGTACAGACAAAACAGGAAATAACTGATAGAATTGGCAGTGTTGGGATGAATGTCACCATAGGTATTGCTTTGTATGTCTGTTTTTTATCATTATCTTTGGAATGTAAAACCTCAAACATATAATGTAGTTTATTGATGGAGTAAATAAAAAAAGAGGCCATAATTTCTTTGTTTTGGACAGTGTAGTTGCTTTGTACAAAACAGGTTTAATGCATACTAGGTATGATATGTTTCAAAAAAATTTCCGTTCTGTCTCGGTACTTGTGATAAGATTGTGGTTGGAGGAGTCCAATGGAGAGAAAGGTTTAGAAGTGTAACTTAATTGAAGCCGAGAGGTAAGAAATAGGTAAAAATATTGAGCAAATCTTGGACTTTGCCTATATTGTAGATTGTGAATATTGTACTGGAACACCTAATGAAATTGTGTCAAAAAGTGGCACAAAGTATAGCCGTCTGTATATTTTTTCAGTTCATAAGATTCACACTCATGGCTCACTTTCACGCACACTGCAGTACTTTTGACCATGACTGTACAACATAGAATTAGTTTGGTGCAGTGGTAAGTGTTGTCATATCCCTCCAATTTGTATTTGCTTCATTATTATTAAACACGTTTTTTAACTTCATTGGACTCCATGGCCTATATCAAGGATAATAAGACTATAAGTCTATTATCCTTGGCCTATTTCCAGATATGTGTTTAGCTCAGATTAGTGCATTTCTACTATATAGTTTTGTTTTTCGGCATTTACGATACGAGGCTAAATCCATGTAGTTTTCCATTGTCCCTTCAACCTTCCCATTCTTTCTCCAACATTTTCCATTCTCCCTCCAACCTTTCCATTCTCCTTATATTTTGAAAAAGGAGAACGGGAATAGGAAGGACACATTTTTATTTCTGAAAATTTGACTTAAACTTCACCATTATTATAAAACGAGACATTAAATTGATGAGTGTGTAAGAAAGATAATATTTTGGTTACTTTCTCCAATTTCAAGTTCAGAAGAGGCAAATCACACGTGCACGACTCTTGATTAGCTAATATAACAAAATAATGTCGACTGATTTTAGCCAATCCTTGTGGAATATGCCAGGCAATGAACTCTTGGCTCTCGAAAAAATAAGAGGAGATAGAACAAATGCAAGCCTAGCTAGTCGTTCTATATATCCCAGTATAATATCTGTGCACTATAAATATGTGTAATTTTGTGGGCTTATATAATTTATCGGGAAACGTAGCCGAGTAAAATACCCTAAGTCATGACAGTTTTAACAGTGTATTCAAATGTTGTGCTACTATAGAGTATATTATTCCACCTCTGTGCTACGCATTTCTTAGGAAATGTGTTACATACGTATAACAGATTTGTGCATTTACATGAAAGGTACCGAGGTCTTGAGGTGGTGATATGTGGCCTGCATTATAAAGGGTAATAACAGCTCAAATAATTCGCCATATAATTTATAAACTCGTTCTCATTGGTCAACCTCAAAAATTGATACCAGAGAAAACAGTGATCAATGTATCGTTTTATTAAATTTTGATCATAAGCACAAGTCAATTTTTCAGACATTTAAATGTGTCCATCCTGTTTCCATTCTCCTTCTGATAAAGTAATAGAGAATGGGAAGAATTATTTATGGTTAGCTTTGATATTTATTTTGAAATACAATAACCCAAACATCACGCTGATATAATTTAAGTTGCTTTATTTAGCCTTGTGTCTTAAATAGTGAAAACAGCAACTATTATAGTAGAAATGCAGTCTATTCCGAGCTAGACATATAGGCCACGTAGTCCAATGAGATCAATTAAATTAAAGTGTTCGTGTGTTGTATTGTACACTTCTGCCAGGGGTGGTTAATGATATACATATACCAACACACATTCTGTCATAAAAAAATATATATTGCAAGTAAAGAACAGCTGGCAGGTGAGTTTCTAAAAAAGGTAAGTTTCTTATGAGAGAAGTAGCCTTATGTGAGTCTTGTCACGTCTACATCTATGTTTAGTTACTTGTTGCACTTGCAATATATGAACATTTTTTTTTTAGAGAGAGCACATATAATTTGCTAAACTAGATAATGGGCAATTTGTGATTTCATAGGCTCTGGTGTGTAATCACTGTAATGAAAGATAATATTTTTCTATGAACAGTTGGCACCCACACCCCATCTTTGCTGACAAGAAATGTCAACGGTACTTTGTTTGTATATAATGTGGCGACTGCGACTAACTACAGTATATTAACATAGAATCATATACAACTCAAATTTTATACATTCAATCATTTTAGTCAGTGAACAGCATGATTAGCTATGTAATATGACTGACAAATGATAGCAACGTCCACTCATAATATAAAATAAAAATAATTACAAGAGTTTAAAGTCATAGCCAAGGAAAGAATCGGACAGGTTGCTGGCCGACCCGGGGTAAACAACACAACTTTGTGCCACGCAGTCAGTCATGTCTAGGTTTATTTCATTATTACTCATCCCCATCTTTCTCCTGCCTTTCTCAACTGCTGGAGATTTTTATAGCTTCACGGTAAAGGACAGTGAAGGCCAAGATGTGTCATTAGAACAGTACAGAGGAAAGGTATGTATAATTACAGCAAGTATATATGTATTATGGGTGTGTGACACTGTGTGTATGTGTGTACTGGATTATAGTTAGTGGTTCACGCATATTAGGGTAGTTTGGTGCTTATTTTCAAGTGATTTTGTTATTCCATTGTATAACTGCATTCACTATTACTTAAGATGTATCCCAATTACACTATAATTATAAAGGATTATATAATGGCCTTATATCCCATTATAATGTATGGGTTATTAAAACACCATAGGCTCAAAGTTTGATCTCAATTGATGTATTGAAGATGAACAACGCTGCAAAGTGACATAATGGTATTGTATAAACCCCTAACTTTACCATTAAAAACAGTGTATGGGCATTAACACACACCCGCACACATTTATGTACTCTCTCTCTCTCTCTCTGTTTAAGGGGATGCTATACTTTTGATAAATTTTTACGCATATCTCCCAAGTATGGCAGGACACATGAACAGATTAACAAGAAATAATGGGTGACCTGTTGCTTGGAATAGTTTGATGGAATCAGTTGCTTCATATTTATCAATACTGTACTGTACTACCCCCTTAATTAATCACTACATTACCAATAAAAGGACAGTTAAGAGGTATAAACACTTCAGTATAATATTCAGAGATTTCTAGTAAACATATGATTACTGTATTTATTTTTTCAGGTGACGCTTGTTGTTAATGTAGCCAGTTTATGTGGATATAGTGACAACACTTATAAAGAAATGAAGAAACTACATGATATATTGAGTAAGTAGCAGTATTGCATATGTCTGTATTGATGATGTGGGCCTATAATCATATTAGGAACAGCAATATACCGGTACTGTACTGTTATTGTTGTTGAAGTTCCTCAAGCTACAATATACAGAACAGGTAGTTACAGTATAGTTTCTTGTATGAAATTATATTATACAGTATATACTTTCTAGTTTAATCATGAATCATTTATAGGAAAATGTAATTCCTAAAATAACCTATAGATATGCCTCTTTGATTACACATGAGTTACTTTTGAAAATGTATGTTAAAATAGACATTTAGAATACTAACTATAAACCTGATGATTTGTGTGCATTGCAAGTGCACAATGGCCTTAAATTTCTTCATAGTGCAATGGTTAAAGATGAGATTTCCATCAATATCTGTTTGAAAATATTGTCAGTTCTTAAGTTCCCATTTGCAATACATATATATATTTTGCATATAATTCTCAGTAATAACCTGAATGTTCCATGGCAGGCTATGGGGACTACTTTTCTGTGCTGGCATTCCCCTGCAACCAATTTGGAGACCAGGAGCCAGGTGAAATGGAGTCCATACTGGAACATGTCTCCACCCTCTATGATGTAGAGTTTCCCATATTCAACAAAATCAGTGTCTATGGAGAGCATACTGACCCAGCCTTCAAGTTCCTTACAGGTATGTACAGCTCTGGACATATCAAACAGCAACACTCCATCCACTAGAAGGTGGTGTGTGGCTTTGCACACCTGGTAATGCTGGCTGGAGTTAGGGAGGAATGTTGGTGGGTGAGGTGGGGTGGAGTGTGAGTTGGTCTAGACTCCTAGAGGGAGGGTGAAGAGGGAGAGGAGACTGTTAGGAGGCATGGGTGCGATAGAAATGTGGTGTCGATTCAGCTATACTTTACTCGTAAGGAGTTTTAAATTACGGTACATATAACTACAATATCAACACTACAATGTCCTAACATAGTGTTATAAGTTATAACAATTAGGATGTCATGTCTTTGTGTAAAGTCAATAATTATGATGGATGATGATGGGAGTTTTCTCTAGCTGAAGTAAATAATACTAAACAGTAATAATTCGTGACACCGCTGTACTTCTGGACATAAATTTCTAACTTTACGTGTGTGGATATTTACTGAATGCTTCATGCCCACACAAGCACTCATTGCAGTTTATTTATTATTTCATGTGTAATGTGTGAAATATAGTATAGCAGAGTGATTAGTGCTTCATGACCTTCACTGTGACTTTTTCCCAGACTCGGCCTCAGTGATTCCTGACTGGAACTTCTACAAATACCTTGTGGACGAGTCTGGCCAAGTGATTGGGGCGTGGGGGACACGCACTGCCATCCAGGACATTTTTGATGACATCCAGGCAGCTGTAGATAAAGCCAAGACTGTTGGCAAGTCTGATTCAAGTAAACAACAACAACAGATGGACGCATCAAATGATGATTCAGATGTTACCAAGGATGAACTTTAAACTCAGGTTCTCAGCAGCTCAAGAATATTATTATTAGAGTCAGTAAATCAGTATTTTTTGTACAATAACCTTGTTAACTAATTGTACTTAATATGTACAATCAAAGACAAAAGTTGTGTCCAGGGTACAGACAGAAATATCTTATGAATAATGATCAGTTCACCATTCTCTTTCCTCTTTCAGTATAGTGTACTGTATTACATATATTGTACAATGCCTGTAGCTGATGTGTCATATGAAAATTTATGCTGGAAAAAATATATATAGCCTAACAACTGTGGTTATCTCTTGAGTTCATACTCCCCTTTGCGACCACATAGAACTTACTTAAACCAGCAACATACTCTAAGTGACTTATCTGTATAATTCTATGGCGGGTGTTGAAGAAGGATGGATTCTGACCAAGCACAGTTGTCAATAATATATAGGCATATATATTGATGTGGCAAATTATTGTTAATAATTCATGAACAATATACTGTACTAAAAAGAGACACATCTGTAGTCCTTGATTGTGCAAGGTAATGGAGTGCATTTAATTAATTCTATGTTTGTAATTTGTAATAATGTACTGTCCTGTATTTATATAACTAGTGTACTGTACTTGTCTTGCTAACCCAAAATTGTTAAGTGCGTGAATTGTTGTCTACTACATTAATTTCCTCTTTGTAGATCTGTATGATGCCCTAGTATTTCTCACACATCATGTTCTTTTGAGGTATGTTTTTGCTGGATCACTTAAACCGTAAAACCCTAATTCCCCCACCCTATCTCTCCATCAAGCTGCAAATTTTGGACAATTTTTGTACTTGCACCAAGGCAAGTTTCATTTCAAATAGCTTGAAATTACACACAGGAGTATGTTTACTGTATATGAGTAACCATTGCCAAATATTTAGCCCCAAGCAGACTGTCAAATAATAAATAAATAAAAATACAATAATAGTACTAATAAATAAATAAAGCTATCCCTGAATCAGTACTCTATAAGTACTGGGTGATTATTGTAAAAATCCTCAAAAAATCATAATTTTCACTAAATATCCTGTATTAGTCTATTAATATTTGTAGACTTCCAAAGAAAACTCTGTGTAAACTGAAACCAGATTATATGTGTCTTAGGGTTAATGTCAGTTGTGACCGGTTGAATTTTTTTTTACTGTAGTTTCTATAAAACGCTTATAACTTTATATTACATACAATTGCAGCTTCTGATAGACCGGCTCATATTTGAAGTACAGTATTATGTGTAAATGATTAGAAATAAAATAACAGGCAGATTTCGTAAGTGATCAGGTACTATATTACGAGGTACTTCTTTAAATAACATATCCCTAGTTATTAATACTGCATACTTAATTATTATTTAAGAAAAAATATAAAGTAATCCATGTACTGTACCTGCTGATTTGTTGGCATTGTTAAAACTTCATGAAATAATTTAAACTTCAATACGTAGTTTTATATATATTTTTTATATATGTACTGTTTTTGCTTCAAGAAATGTTGAATTTTATTATGGTTTCATTCAGAAATACTGTACCAAGAATATTGAATATTTTCACATTTTGCTAATAGTGCACCCAGAAAGCAATTTTTGTCCATTAATAAGCATTAATTCCTCTCTCTCTCTACACTGAACTAAATGACTTTTGGACCAACTATTTTTTTTTTACAGATACTGTATCTAGAGAACACCACCACAAATAAACTGTAGGATTAGTAAGTCCTGAAGGTTACCCAGGTTCCAAAATTTGTGAGGTGAAGTGAGGAGGGAAATGATACAATGATTGGAAAATACAATAAAATAATGTTATCTTATCACCAGGCATCCACACCATGTGGCAATAAATCACTTCTAAGGCATTATCTGTTTACAACATGATGCTACAATCTAAAAATAATACAGTACAGTAATGTTAAATAATAATGAAGAATATGCCAGTACAAGACCTGTCAAACAACATTACAAATTCAGTGTTGCAATAACTGACTTCACTTTAGGCACAAGCTGCTCCTTATATTTTTTAATTGTATAGTCCTCTTTTGTATAAACAAGAAATTTGTTCTTACATTGACTGTGCATTTCTCTAGGACAGCGTTCTTTGTAGTGGTTCATTTGCACAATAGATGCGTTCATGACTACATTTGACTTCATCTTGACGTACAAACTCTCCAGGGAATAATGGTTAAAGACTGACCTTGTGTTGCTTGTTGCCACAAAGCTTTTGACAGAATGACCTTTGAGACTGAAATTTGCACTGCGTATTGTGTGCTGAAGCATGTGAAAGTACATAGGCACATTTCTGTCTATTGTAGAATTGAATGTGTCAAAAAAATATGCATTTTGTGCCGATAATGAAGCATAACGTTTAAGAACTGTGGGATCTGATCTTATATACTCTGTCAACATTTCTGACCATGTGTAAGCTATTACTGGCAATATTATTTCATCAATATCTAAAGGTATAATGTATTCATACAAATATACATTTTTATACAAGCAATCATTATAGGGAACAAGCTCATTTCTCCTTTTCTTCCACTTAAATTTTTTGAGAAACAATGATCTTTTCTTTGGTTCATTGGGCTGATCACCAGGAAGGGTGAGTGGGATAATAGTAATTCTTCCTTTACTACTATAGTAATTTAGAACTTTATCAACATTCTCATGAACTGTGAACTTATACATGAAAATGTGATCTGCTCCAAGTATAAGAAGAAGCTCAAGCCACTCAATAAGTCTTAAGGAGACATCATGACTGTAGTTCATCCCTTTAACACACACTGCAAACTGTTTCTTTTCTCCTACACTTTTCCAATTATCTATTCCTCTTTTGTGGACTTGCAGCATTGTGGTCAGATTGGAGCAGGCCTTGGGCGAAACAGACACATGCGTCAGGTCCCTTGAGTGGTTACGAAGATGCAGGGGTACAGGGCACGATATTAGGTAGGTGTGGTAAGTGTCAGGGGCGGGATTTGGGTTCCACTGTTTTAACCACACTTCAGTTACTTCTGCTTTTATCCCAACCTCATTTATTTTTTGATTATACCACAGGGTACAGTAGAACAGCTGACTTTCTTTAATTTTACCTTTTGACATGCCAATAATCCTAATGTAGTGGTACTCACTTTGCCAGGAAACATATCTTGAGTCATAATGTGCACTGTACAAGTAAACACTAGAATCCTCAATCCATTGCCAAAATGTGTTATTCCAAAGTATGATTGGCTTTGTCATATTAGAGCAATTGTGGATCTTTAAATTCGAAAACAGAGATTCAATTGCTGTGCTAACTACAGTTTGATATTCATGGTTGTGTTTGTGTTTAGGGCTTTGAAGTCTCTCTTTTGTAAATATTAGTTGTGAGGAACTAAAGAGATCATACAAGAGAAGTAGAGACACAATAGAAGCTAGCCCTATCACAATCAATTTATACTGTAGTTTCATTATGGTAAACAAAGTACAGTATGTATATTTAGGACTGAGCTGCATATCATAGACAAGAACAGCTACACCAAAGATCAATAAATTGCCGATACTCGGGAAACATTCCTCTTTCTGTTTAATAGCTCTATACTTATATCCCATACATTACAGCAATGGTTTTCAGATTAAAGACTGCTTTAATATACTGTACTGGTTAGAAACAAACAACTTTCTTTAAGTTAGCAGATTATTAAAAACGATCCCCTTTTTACACATAATTAATGACTGAAGTAAAGATACATGTTTGGTATCCATGTCTTGACCAAAGCTCTTCCAGGGAGAGGCAAGACAGGTTGTCACTCAGGCCTGTAAATAGATTGGGAAAAGTTATGTTATATCCAATCTATACGCCAATACAATGCTGTGTTTGGATACCATAGGGTTATAAATAAAGTCTGTAGCCAAGAGAATATCATAAACATTAAATATACTGGATGAAATGCTTAAGACTAGAGGAATATTGTCTTTATTAGTGACAACTTCTTTAGCTTACAGGTCCTGTTTCCTGGCATACTTTGGAGGAATCAAGGCACTCCAAGCAACAGGCTACCATTATTTTTGTTAATCTGGTTGTGTTTCCTTGCATACTTTGGAGGAATCAAGGTGCTCCAATCTATTAATATAGGTATACACTCCCCTTAATTAAATAATCCTGAGCTTAGTACAGATTCCTATTTTAATCATTTAAATTCTCAAGTGACGTTACTACTATATATAATTTGCTTATCCATTCCTCTTCATAACACCGTTCCTTACCTGGTGGTAATTAATGACGAGCTTCAGCGGAGTTGAAGTTTCCACAGGGCCAAGTGATATACTGTACAGCAGTACTTTATTATTAGTACTTTCTTGAGCATCAGATGTGACAAGATTTCATTGTGCTACAGTAATATATTGGCATTAATGGTGTAGATTTATACACGCATACACAATTGAAGGCATGGGAAATAACCAAGGGCATTAACACCATAGTAACGTTGGCCACTCCCACCTCTCCTCAAACCATGTAAACAATCTCCCAGAGGATATACTGTACCATCTCATACTCGGGACTACATTTTATTTGTCACTGTACACTATGTTATAATAATTATCTTACATACGGATATGTGTGAGGTAACATTTATGAAAAATAGGATAGTGCGTTGTTTATACTCATCGATGGTTTGGTGAATCACCCATGGTCTAAATATAAGATAATCAAACAAGCGTTCCAGGCTTCCAGGGATGAGGTTTTCAGAAAATGCAGAACAAATGGAGATATTGGTGGAAAATGTTGAGTCACACTTTAAGATAAACCACACACACTACCAGGGAATAGAGTAATTGGCGTTAGAGTGTGGATGACTTGAGGAAGAGTGTAGTGTGCATGCGGTACAACTCACACTCCACGTCGTCCACCAGTTGTTGTGCCTGGCAAAGGGAAAGGCAAAAATGTATTATCTTAGTCTTACCATTGTTGTTGATATAAGTTAATTAATGAAAATATATGATTAAAGATTTATTGTGCATGGGTATGTTTAATGAATATTGATATAAGATTATTCAACACCATAAAACACGTACTGTAGGCCAAGGATAATAGTCTATTATCCTTGCTGTAGGCTACTTACCTCCTCCCTCGAGGTAACCAGAGCCTCGTCCACATTGAGTCCAACCTTAACTTGCCCTTTGTAACTGAGGAAAGACATACCCGCACCAACTGGCGCTCGGTTGGGTACCCAGAACACCATTTCCTCCACACCGTCACCCCAGATGCTGATGTCCTGCTGAGGGCCTAAGGGAACACCAAGAGAATAGTTTTTATACTGGTGTCGTATTCCTAGTCAGACCCTATATATTTACAGTCACGAACACTAATAAGTATTTAGGTAAGCTTCGAACACCTGGACACAATAAATAAATGCACAATAAGATCTCTATTGGAATTAGTCCATTGGTGAATTGGACTGTTCATATCTGCAACCAAAGCTGTATATTTATGAGTGCTCGTGACTGTACACTCATCGTGGTTCAGCGGTTAAAATTCTGTCCGACTTGGCCAGTGTGTTCCACGGTCGTTCCAGCTATGCAAACTTAGCAAAGTAAATTATTCATCCGAGGTAAGGAGTTATCCTTAAAACAGGACTGTAAATCCCCACCAGGGCTGAACAATAAAACATCTGACATTGCAGGGTATTAATTATGACATATGACAAATCTATTACTGAAAATAGCCTCTACTTGCTGACCCCGAACCCAGTACCCCCGAAATACTACTCTATCCCCATCTCCCTCGTCCTACAGGATTTTCTTCTAGGCTTCGGGTGGTCTTCTGTCAAATCCATTAAGCTACCAACCTGGGACATTGCTGGAGCCAAGTGTGAGTCCGTGTCCAGAAAGAAGGAGTGAAGCTACAGACGCAGGCAGCACCCCACTCACGGTCTTCACAACCCAGTACACAGCCAGCAGGGTTGGATCTCTCTTCACACCGTCCAGCAACCTCTGTCAATTATCCATGCAAGGTTAGGGAAGAAGAGGCCCACTGTGAACTTGATTGATTCCTTCCTAATTATACTGTGTTAATTTGTATGCTGTCCTTGCATGTATTATTATTATTAGTATTATTAGTATTATTTGCAGCTTTTCGTAGATTACATTGCAGTACCTTTACGAAAAAATAGCCATGAAATTACATGAGAGAATCAGTACATTTTCGCCAGCTTGGAGTACCTTAGTTGCGACAAGTCTGGCGAGGGGTGAGAGTGTTGGTGTGACGGGCAGCTTGACGGTGGCCACTGAGAAGCAGTTGGTGAGGGCCAGGGGGGCGGTCAGGTCGTGGAAACTCAGGGGCACCACGGATGTTACCTGTTTCACTGTCTCCTTCCTTATAAGTGATGTTCGTATCGTATACCAACGTGCATGGGAGAAGGATGGAAAGGGAAGAGATGGTTAGTATAGTTGTGTGTTTATTCGTGTACAACAGTGTCAGTGTCGGGTGATGGCTAACTAATTAACTGTTAATAGAAGGAGCTGAGTCTGTTCCACTAAGTCTGTACCAAAGGGAGTGACTGTATATACAAACCTTCGTGTGAAATGGCGTGCGAGAGCGGAGGCGAGGCAGGACATGAGTACATCGTTGATAGTTGTATGAGTGGCCATCTTCACTTGACGCAACACTGACAGCGGTAGATTCCTCGACCACGTCATTATCTGAGAGACAACCATTCCGTGTATATCATCAGATTATAGAAAATGCCATATTTAATCCTCCACCATTACAGTGTAGCTCAAGTTGAACACCTTGGAGGTATATAACGAATTTAGAGTTCTGAGAGAAGTTGTCCGAGAAGTGAGTGAGTGAGTGAGTACAGTAATCACAGCACAACATTATCACATGACTTGGATTTTGATGCCGGGCCTGAATTGTGTGTATCAGAGTCAAGACACTTATAATAAAGGTATGAGTGTCCCACCTTGCGTCCGGAGAGGTGAGGTCCGTGGAGTGAGTTTCTGTCAAAGTTGGCCACCACCTGGATGAGGCCCAGTGGCAGGACAGTCATTGACCACAGCATCATGGCCGCCCTGTTAAAGTATGTGTTTATATATAACTTGTTTAACCTTTGATCTAAATTCAGGGTAACATATTAGATTGTTTATAGTTCGTGAAACGAAAAAATAACAGTAAAAAAAATACGGGCCATACCATAAATAAGAAAAATAACAGCAAACCTAACCCAAATGTACTCCTCACCTTATGAATGGACCAGGAGGCTTTGGTCCTACATTGGGTGGCGGGAGGGAAGTGTCTATTAGCGTCTCTACACACAGACGCATAAAGGCCACACCGTCACCAATGGCGTGATGAAGCCGCAACACCACATTGTATCTGACCCAACACACACACACACACAAGATATTAGTAATGCATTTTCTTACTGTTATCTGATAGGAGTAAATATTTTAAATAATCATGTTACTCTATACCAAACAGTACTTTACGTGTTGTATATATATATATGTATGTATGTTTGCTCACCTGTTGTCATCACGAGCCAGGATGAGGACTTCCCAGGGTGGCCGATCACTATTCAGCTCCACTCCACCCTCGTCGCTCACCACTTTCCTCACCACACTGTCCATAACGTCATTCCTCGCTACTGGATTTGGGTTCCCGTTGACTCTCTGGTCCCTTGTTGTAGGTTCATGTTGCAGAGGATTTAGGTTGAGGAGTCTGACGTGTTCGTTGGGGTTGAGGTGGTCCTGGGCCCTTGTTGTGACTTCATGGTTCTGGGGACTTAAGTTGATGAGTCTGACGTGTTCGTTGAGGTTGAGGTTGTCCACGTCCCTCCAACAGTAGTAGCCACACTTGACTGAGAACACTTGCCAAAACTTACGGAATCTGTAGTTGCCGGTCTCGTCCTTGAGGTCCAGAACTTTTGTCTTGATGTGTGTGCGTATCTTCTCTAGGTTAGGTTCGCCGGATACCAGCATACATACAGTGATGAAAGGTCTACTCTCCTCTAATTCGAGTCCCCACACACTGTCCACTCCCTCTGCTTTCGTTACACTCGGACCGAAGCTAATGGCATAGGTTAGTTTTACTGCGAGGGAAGCCAACCAGAAGAAGGCAAGGAAGGGGAGCATCACAGGTACCAGCACCGTCATGAGAGCCAAGCCAATAATAGTCTTGAGGATATTAACTACGATTGTATTGTACAGATGGAGTTTACACTTTTTAGCACCAAGAGTGACGTACGGTAGTATAGAGACAGGGCCATTGATACACTCCTGTAGCACCAGTAAAGCTAACAACCCGACTGAGGCTTCTTGCAGGGGTAACTTATACGTGCCGTCTGAGGAACCGAGCGTCTCCTGTAGCCAAGAGTAACGTAGGATCTCGGAGGGCGGCTTGAAGGGGAAGAAGGTGGCGTTGATGGGACGGGAGAAGTTGGTGAGGAGCCATGAGTACACCCTCTGTTCCACCGGGAATGTCACACCTTCCATCAACTCACAACAACAGTTAGTTTTTCGGGGTTACTCGTCTGTGTTCGTTAGTGTATGCGTGACTATTGTAACTTACCAAGACTCGTAGTGAGGTGGCTACGAAATAATGTCTTCCTTGTGGTCTTGCAGTCCCCCAATCCCACCTGCTTGTCCTCTCCCTTTATAGGCGACAGCACTCTCTCTCTTTATCACAGGGCGGGTTACTTTTGAGAATAATGAAAAATCACTCCTCTGAAATAAACTCTTTATAAGCCGTTACGCTAAAAAAGAATTGAACAAGGAACTAATTGTCTTTATACTTTTCTTCAGGTTAGTCCAGGTAAATGTTTATCAGCTTTATATTTAGCTGCCACTTGGTTTAAGATGTAATCAACTTTGTCTCTTGTAACAGAAACAGTGCGACAGATCCACCTTAGGTCCTCCCAGTCCTGTAAGAGAGGGAGAGAGGGATGCTTAGTGGTTGTGGTGAGTCGTTAGTGCTTCTTCCTAGACACTCACATAAGGCTTCAAGACAGTGATAAAAAAAATGGTGCCAGCTTCCTTCACTTTTCTTTACTCGTATGTTGTCAAGAGAGTCTGAATTATATTTTAAGTTCGCCATCGTGTTGCATATTCATATAAAGGACTCCATCACTCATTAATCACTCTCACTTATTTCTGTACTAACTCATTCATCTATTCTTTCATTCATTCATCTATTCACATCACTCACTCAATCATTCATTCATTAACTAACTCAATGATCTATTCTTTCATTTATTTATTCATGCATAAATTCTTTCATTCATTCATTCACGTATAAGATCGGCTTAGAGTAAACCCATACGAGGACTATAATCTTGAGTTATCCTTTGGTCACGTTCTCTACAAGTCTTAACAACTTCCGCCTCAAAAGGGCTTCACTACCAGTCACCACTCATACTCTTACTTACTGCCTGGTGAGGGAGGGAGGAGAGTGTGGGGGGGGGGGGGTATGAGGGAGGGAGGAGAGTGTGGGGGTGGTTGTATGAGGGAGGGAGGAGAGTGTGGGAGTGACTGTATGAGGGAGGGAGGAGAGTGTGGGAGTGGTTGTATGAGGGATGAGAGTGTGGGAGTGGTTGTATGAAGGGAGGGAGGAGAGTGTGAGTGGCTGTATGAGGGAGAGAGTAAAGTTAGGGGTGGTTGTAGGAAGGGATATTGATAACAAAGGCAATAATAATGTGACAGGAAATTAACTACTACACATTTTGATAATGTTTGAGAATTTGAGAACATGGTGAGTGAGAAAGGAAAGACTCAACATCCAAAATCTGAAATAATAACATATACGTGAAAATGATCAGCTTTACTCTCACCACCACAAATTAATGAGAAACGAAAGGGGGAATGTATGTCAGTGTTGCCACTCTACTTATCTGAGTTAAGTCGCTTAAAGAGATTTCAGTTAAGGAGTTTAATGATCAGTGATGCATTCAAGTGAGTGTAGGAAGCCAATTAGGAGAATGTGGTGAGGGTTTCAGTCCAGGGATGGGTTAGTACACTCCAGGAAAAAATGTCTGATTTTTTTCCCAAGCATTGCATTTCGAAGTTGTATGTATGTACTGTATGTACAGTTGGACACAGGAATTGTGCTACAGCTCAGGTGAAAGATACTTGTCCCATTTGAGTAACCAGTGTCTATTATCAGGTAGTTGCTTTTTATTACCATCCTCAATACTGACTTCTGCCCCTGATGTCTCCTATTTGGTACTAAGGAACTTGATATTGGGAGAAATTGACCATCTTTCACTGGACTATTCTTCGAATTCCTGTGTCCAACTGTACATACATATAAAATACTGAAAGTGATGTGGTTTCGTGTTTCACCTCTGTTAATTGCGCTGCTTCTCTAAGGGATCCTGTAATGTAGTAAAAAAAAATAAAGGTAAATGAGTCCTTCAAATGTTGTCACGAAACACCCATCTACTATAATTATATAGGAGGAGAATGTGTCTAGGCATTGTCAGGAGGAATCTGAAGGCTCCAATTCTCGTACAAGATCACAGGGAAATTAAAAATATTCGGGGTATGGAATAATAATAATTTCACCAACCACATAGTACCATAAAACAACACCTACACCGAGGAAGTAGAACAAGTAGAAAAAAAAATCCCGCTCCTTGTACAGTCACGTTCAAATGTCCTGTAAACACCTTCGAATGAAACTACCTCGATAAATTATGGGTAAATATAGCCGTTGGTCTCAGTAATATTGGGTTATAAGATTCACTCAAATGGTTCACTTTCATTCACCAGAGACAGGACTTTTGATCGTGACTCATTAACCTGTGTACCACCAAAGCCTGTCATCTTGTTTATATTGGTATTTCAAGTGATTCTTTCGGTCCCTCTAAGTTAACAAAACAGTTCCCCCGATGAGCTGCTACTGGTGGTGACGTGTGGGAGATGAAACGAGATAAACAAACACCTCACATATTATTATATTGTTAAGGGGGTGCGGGAATAGGGGGACAGGCTTGGGGGGTTAGGGGAGGTGCGGGAATAGGGGACAGGCTTTCTACCCACCCCAAGCCTGTCCCCCTATTCCCACACACCCCCAGTCCCCCCCCAAGCCTGTCCCCTACTCCCACACCCCCTTAAGGTCATGCGGTGATAGAATTAGAGTGGGTTGTTTTCCGTAATGAAGTCTGGCGTGCTGGAGATGAAACGAGAATAATTGAAGCAACAAACACCACACAGATAATTAGTTTTAAAGGGGAGATACAGTGTTGATAATTCTGGAGCAACTGATTCCTACAGACTCTATACAAAGCAACAAACCACCAATATTTTTGTTAATCTGGTCCTGTTTCCTGACATACTTTGGAGGAATCAATGCTCTTCAATGTACACTCGTGATACGTAATCCCTGACCAGAGACGAACGGCAGGCACCACACACACATACCCTGCATTCGAACTCAGCCTCTATAGATGTACTGGGTGGGGAAATGAACAATACCAGGCGATTCGAAGCTTTCTGCTCCTTACACTCTGGTCAGAAATTATGTATTACGAGTGTACCAAAAGTGTATTCTCCCCTTAAAGTCCGTGATGGAAATAGTGTGTGTTATTAACCGTGATGAAGGCTGGCACGAGAGAGACTCACCTGGAGCTGTTGTGTCTGTGTGAGAATGAGCCTCTTACCTGCATTACCCGCCTTATAAGCACTTCCTTACGTCTTACAAGTTACCCACCCCTCCTCACTCATTCTCTCCCACTCCCTTCCCCCTCCTACTCATCTCCACTTTCTTCCCTTCCTCCCCACACCATCACTCCCTTCCCCATCGCCCCCTCACCATCACTCCCTTCCCGGCCCCTTATTCCCCCCACTCTGTCCCACCCTACTCCACGTCTCACTCTGGTCGTATTTACCATCTTGGTCTACCTCTTCCCTGTGCCTTAGTTTAACACGAGGACTTTCAGTTGCTTGCACCTAACCTAATTTTCAAGAGTTCTACATTTACCTCCCCTGGTGGAAAAGTGTGCAGAGAGAGAGAGAGAGAGAGAGAGAGAGAGAGAGAGAGAGAGAGAGAGAGAGAGAGAGAGAGAGAGAGAGAGAGAGAGAGAGAGAGAGAGAGAGAGAGAGAAACGTGTGAAGAGATGAGAGGAACTTATGCAATGGGAGGGAGGAAGGAAAGTGAGCAGAGGGAAGGAGCTTATTGGAGAGTATCTTGAGTAAACAGAGACGCTGAACAAACACTGATGGGATTATGACTACTATCCCAGGGGTGAAGGTCATCTAGTCACGAGTATGCAATAGTATCAGAGAGCAGAGTGTATGGACCTCCAAGGACAAAACTTAATTAGTAACGTCGTAGTGAAGCCATGTAACCAATGTGTGTGTTGACCGATTATTTACTACCTCGATCCTTTGAGGGCTTCTGTTTCTTCAGGTACTACCACTAATCTTCTTATACGTTCTTTTTGCTGAGACAGACAGCAAGGAGGAATGCAAGCTAGGGAAGACGAGGGATGGAGAAAGTAGTGAGCAATGGAGAAAAAATGTAGAGTGGAAAGACAAATGGAAAGGAGGAGTTAGAGTGGAAGAAAGTGTTTTACCATTTATAATTAGTGTTCTATAGAGAAGATAAACTAATCAGTTGATACAAAATATGTTTATTGGGGTAAAACAGTCAAGCTGATGAA
The DNA here is from genome assembly GCA_034508575.1 of Petrolisthes manimaculis. Classification (NCBI taxonomy): domain Eukaryota; kingdom Metazoa; phylum Arthropoda; class Malacostraca; order Decapoda; family Porcellanidae; genus Petrolisthes; species Petrolisthes manimaculis. The sequence continues at coordinate 24,206 of JAWZYT010001050.1, read as the reverse complement.
CAAATACATGCATAAAAAAAGTTAACAGCTGATTTTACAAATTATAGGATACTTTTCACAAAATGATGCATTTAGTATCTTACCCATATACATGATATACAGGTTTCAATAAGTCTGGAGCCAAATGTTAAAGAATACAAGACTAAGTGGTATACTAATGTTATGATCATGTTACAAAGGCCAAGTGACCGTCACAAGGGTTTACTTGGACAGTCAAGGTGTTGGCCGTGTCAAGAGTTTGGATGAAATTGAACGAACGATAAATCACAAAATGTTGCCACTTTATTATTACAGACTTAATGAATACCCTGAATTAAAATGCCCATTATCCTTTGTATAATATATTCTGTAACTAGATTATTCACTTCGATCTAGTCCAGTCAATTATAAAATATTAGAAACCAACATCGGGCCAAAAAGACCATATAGCTTAAATTGATAAAATAAACAGTCAATTAAAGTAAACCGTCACACAGGAAAAAAAATGAAAGTAAACATTAACATAGGACAAACAACAAAGTCCTGTGTAATAATAAGACATGCATATACAAAACGTCCAATAACTAAAGTCCATCTTAACCCAAATTGTGCAACGTTCAGTCATACACCACCAGCCTTGGTTTCATACGTTAGCATTTTGTTTATTTACCACATAATAAACTTCAGCGATGTACTGTACAGTGTAGACCGTTTCGTTGGCTGTCTTTCTATACACTAACAGAACTATTTGACAGTACTGTAGAATTTCCAATGATCAAGTTCGAGTTGTACCATATTGTAGTGCTATTACACCTACAACACACCACTCACTCAATCCCTCTACCTCACTTTTGCATTTTTCTTCCAATTTAGCCTTTATCTTTCCTCGCTATTGCCTGCTCAACCATAATACAGTACTTCTTTCCTTTCTTTTTCTTCAACTTTCCTAACCATTTTCCTCCTTCCTCTACTTGTATTTACTCTTTCTAGTCAACTTATATCGTTCCTCTGCTTGTACTTCCTGCTCACGCAATACATCCTCTTGTGCTCGAGTCTCCTCCCTAACCGAAGCACTGCCTGCCCTTACTCTTTCCACATTCGCTGCATCAGTTTCTCTCGATAATTCTTCTGATGCTTGAGCTCTAGATCGTGATGCACTCTGAGGTATTAGACTTATTCCACTCTGTGATGGTGCTTGAAGTGTTGAAGGCGATAGATCGTAAACCGTTGACTGTGGTAACTGTAATTCTTCAAACCAAAGAGATCTTGTTGGTGCTGTTAAACCAGATATTCTTTCATGTATCTGTTGATAATCATACTGAACAGTTGGTGGTTGTTCATAGGATGGAAATTGTTGTTGCTGTACTCGAGGAGGAGGAGGAAGAGGAGGGCCAAGAGGCTGGTGTTCCGTCACTGGTGGGTTCCTCACAGCATGTGGTTTATACAATGTTGAAGGAATCTGTGAATCTGGTCGTATTGGTAGAGGTAATGGGAGATTGATAAACTCGAGTTGAGCATTTGCTGATCTGTCTGAGTGCCTTCGTCGTCTTTGGGGTTTTGCTTGCGACTGTTGTGTCTGCAGTGGTCTGAAATAGGGTGGTATTGGATGCGTTCCATATGGTGATGACATTTGATATGTTCCACTTGATTGTGGTGATGTCTGAGATGTAGTAGTGGTTGGCGACACCAGATATGATGTAGTTGGTGACGGTGTTGAAGATGATGGTATATAAAGTGGTGCTGATGGTGACGGGGTTCGAGACGATGGTATACTAAGCCCTGCAGTTGGTGATGGGGTTGTAGAGGATAACATTTGAAGAGCTGCTGTTGGTGACGGGGTTGCAGGCGATGACATTTGAGTTGCTGCAGTTGGTGATGTGGGACTATATTTTGAGAATCTCTTTGGTGTTCGAGTAGGTGATGTTCCAACATGTGGCGTCACAGGTATTGTATACGGCGATCGTGACTGTGACCTTTGTGTTCGAGACTGATGGGGGTGAGCCTGGAGAGATGTTCCAGAAGGTGGCGGCATATGAGATGTTCCAGATGGTGGTGGCGGCATATGATATACTCCTCCAGGTGGTGGTGGTGGCATACGAGATGTTCCAGATGGTGGTGGCGGCATATGATATACTCCTCCAGGTGGTGGTGGTGGCATATGATATACTCCAGATGGTGGTGGTGGCATATGATATACTCCAGATGGTGGTGGTGGCATATGAGATGTTCCAGGTGGTGGTGGTGGCATATGAGATGTTCCAGGTGGTGGTGGTGGCATATGAGATGTTCCAGGTGGTGGTGGTGGCATATGAGATGTTCCAGGTGGTGGTGGTGGCATATGAGATGTTCCAGGTGGTGGTGGTGGCATATGATATACTCCTCCAGATGGTGGTGGTGGCATTCGAGATGTTCCAGATGGTGGTGGCATACGAGATGTTCCAGATGGTGGTGGCATTCGAGATGTTCCTCCAGATGGTAGTGGCATACGAGATGTTCCAGATGGTGGTGGCATTCGAGATGTTCCTCCAGATGGTGGCGGCATTCGAGATGTTCCTCCAGATGGTGGTGGCATTCGAGATGTTCCTCCAGATGGTGGTGGCATACGAGATGTTCCTCCAGATGGTGGTGGCATACGAGATGTTCCTCCAGATGGTGGTGGCATACGAGACTTTTCTCGAAATGGTAGTGGTATTTCAGACGTTCCTCCAGGTGGTAGTGGCATTTGAGATAGTATAGATGGTGGTATTAGAGATAGTATATATGGTGGAATTTGAGCTAGTACATTAGGTGGTAACACTTGAGGTAGTCCAGCAGGCCACCATTTGGCTATAGCTGAGGATATCCAAGGTGGTCTGTCTAGAGGTGGACCTGAACGAGTTCGACGTCGAGGCTTCAAAGATTCTGTAAGAATAGCAGCTGCCATCAATTCGGTTATAGTTATACACAAAGTACGCTCTTCTTCAGGGGTTGTAGTTGGCTTATAGTCCGTCTTTGGTGGTTTGTCCTGGCCAGATTTACCCTCTTCCTTTGAACTTTGAGAAGGTTGTTGCTGTGGTTCTGGAGTGGTTTGTATTTCTGGTGGCGTATCAACACTAGCACCACGTGTCGACAGATCTAATGGTAACTCTTCTCTGAGCAACAAGTCTGATTCCAGCAATTCTATCGATGTTCGTTTCTTTGCCATTCCTTGTGATGGAGATGTTTTAGAGGGTGACAATGTTAGAGACCTTCTAGTTGGTATTAAGATGGTTCTATTTGGAGATAGTGACGTTGAAGCTGAGGGAGATAGTGATTCAGTCCTTGGTGGTGATGATAGGGATGGTAGTGGTGATATGGGTGGTAGTGGTGGTGATATGGGTGGTAGTGGTGATATGGGTGGTGGTGGTGATGAAATGAGTGGTGGTGGTGGCGATATGGGGGGTAGTGGGGATGATAGGGGTGGTAGTGGGGATGATAGGGGTGGTAGTGGGGATGATATTGGTGGTGGTGGTGGTGATAGGGATGGTAGGGGTGATAGGATAGCTCTAGGGGGTGATATTGAAGGGTATGTTGCAGGTAATGTTAGTGTTCGAGATGATGAGGGCCGGGATTCCATGGGTGATCGAGTTTCCGTAGTTGGAGATTTTTTTGGAGTTTGCGACAGTTTACGGGGCCGGGACTTTCTACGGCTATAGGACATTTTAGATGACTTTTGGGAAGAGGTTGTAGGCTGTTCAGATGGTGACAATGTTTGGAGCGTTTCAGAAGTTGATGGCAAAGTGGATTGTCCCTCTGCTGATTCAGAAACAAATCTTCCTTGCTTCGAAGGAGAAATCTGAGGTGACGCTGGATGGCGGGGGGTTGCTTGTTGTGCATGTGAAGGCTTACGACGGTGTCTCACTCTTGGTGGTTCTATTGGTAGAGAGAAAACATTAGTCGGTGCTAGTAAAGGACACATAAGGAGGAGGATTGATTGATTAATTGATAGATATTGGGCGCTGCAACAACAAGGTAATATGGTACCTGAGGGAGGAGGAGATGCTGAAGAAGTTAGTAAAGAGCATACATATATAGGGTGCAAGGAATACCGATTGATATTAGGCGCCGGAACAGATAGGTCATATAGTGCCAGGAGAAGGTGATAAAGAGGCGAGACAGCAAGCAGGAATGAAATAGAAGGAAAATAGGGACAGTTTAAGAACTGAAAGGAGTCAAGGTGCAAGACATGTATAGTCTTATGAGTGAACCAAAGTTAAAAAAATTTGGAGCTGCAGGTGAATTGAAAAAGCTTAATCTGTTCGGTAATCTAGGTCGGTGAAAAAGACTTGACTGGATGTTTGGGTGGACTGTAGGAAAATGGAGGACGTAATAATGAAGGGATCGAGATTCAATGTGGAATCGAACAAGTAGTTTGTTAGATCATAGACCAGTAAAAATAGCATATCAGGAGTGAATTTTTTCCGTAGCACTGGGGATGAATGAAAATAAAATAATTAAAATCTACTATACTTATTAAATTGTAATGGTTTGTAATGTTTATATCAAATGGTAAAGGTTAACATTTTAAAATTGCATTATGACAAACATTTACGTTGAGATTTTGTTTGTGAATTGGAAGATCTAATAATTCATCCAAACTATGCCAGGAAACAGTCACCGAGTGGTACTAATAAGGTATCTCGTTTCCTGACATAGTATGGAGGAATCAGAAACCCTCCAAATCACCAAGAATACAATCTCCCCTTTTGACTAGAATTACCGACCCTTATTGTAACTTTGTAAACAGCAGTAGAATCTCGTGGATTAAAACTTACCTTCATCACTTGAGGTTGAATAATCCAGTTGTTCTCTGAATTGTCTAGATCCTCGTCTCCTCTCGTCCTTTCTACTCATCTTGCCTACACGTGGTCACTGCAGGAACTTGTGGAATGGCGTTGTCAGCAGGATATACCACACACCAGGAGCAGACTAAAGCACCGTCAGGATAATTGAACCACTGAAAATATCCACGATTAGGGAACTTGAAGAGCTGAGAATGTAGTCGATGAGGCAGTGAGATTGACGACTGAGAAAATTATATATCCACCAAACAGTCGACTTTGGTTATAATACCATTCAGGGTTTAAGAAATATAGTGATATATGTCTGTGTTACTCAAGACCACACACTAGGACACAACAGAAAATGTGGAGGTGGAGGTGGAGGACTGGATGTAAATGTGGATGTGGAGGACTGGATGTAAATGTGGAGGTGGAGGTGGAGGACTGGATGTAAATGGTATAGTGTGGACGGCAGTAGTGACGGATGGGTTACCTGGATGGACCCACAGCAGCAACTGGAGGGCAATCCAATGTGTTTGTGGTGATGTGGAAGTGTCCGTCGCCTTACTGTCATGAACTCACTCTATGAATCCCGTGTTGGTGCTTTGGATCTGCTCAAATGCCACTCGGGGTTCACATTAAGGCATCTCCACTCACCAGGCTTAGCGAACTAGCACATAAAAACGAACAATAATATTCTATTTGTGGATGAATATTCGAACACAGTATTGGACCTGGCTTCACAACACCAAGAGAGTGAGTGATCTTCAGGTCTCATAGTACCGAAATCCAAAGCTCAAAATAATTGAACATATATTAATACTTCAATTTATGATACTTGTGGTAGTTGATAGTCATTTAGCACAATTATAACAAACACACAAAATTATCCCCCTTTATATCCGGTTATTTCTCTGAACATTAACTCAAGCAAGTGTACACAAACGAATGCATAGAGAAGTATTTGCTAGTGTGTTATTATTTCATAGGAAGTAGAATAACCAAGTTGAATAATATGGTGTTTAAAACGTTCTATTAATCATTATTATTACTAGTATTGGATGTATACTTTGCTAATATACATGATTAATTAAGGATCCATTTAAACTTTAAATAAAGTTTTATTCTTTATTGTTAACTTATTTTATCATATAGGTTTTGATTCTTAGTATGTACAAAGTAGGGAAGTATCGATGTTTTGTTTAGAGAAGTTAGAGGCTTTCATGGCAAGTGAAGGAATAAACTAATAAATAACAATACTGTAAATATATGGAATCGTACAGAGAAGAAAGAACATACATACATAATGTCCTTAATGAGACTCCCTGAGGTCTTTATTTATCTCTAATTATATTCACTGGACACCATGCAGTACTCTTTTTAGTTTAACATATGGTTCAGTATACAGTTTAGCAAATGGTTCAGTATTGCATTATATTATTACTCTTTATGGTTCAGAAATGGGTTCGTTCATCTTTGGATTACAGGAATGTCTTTGGTAACCAGAATTTATGGTGGTGGAGTCATGTTCAAGGACCCTGTGATATAATCAGAAAATTGGAGGTAAACGAGTCCTTCAAATATTGCCATGAAACACCACTTATATGGAAGGAGTGTGTTTCGTGGCATAGTCAGGAGGAATTAGAAGCCTTCAAATCTCATACACGACGATCACAGGGTCCTGAAGGGGATGGTATACTTTAAATAGACTTTAGCGCCTTGATTCCTCCAAAGTAGGCCAGGAAACAGACCCAGATGAAGAAAAATAATGGTATCCTGTTGCCTGGAATAGTTTGGAGGAATTATTTGCTCCAGATTTACTACCCAAACAATGTGCTATATACCCCCTTAATTAAAGAGTATATACCAATAACTGTTCAACCACCCAATGGAAAAATAACAGTATATAATATAGGTCATCTATTTGTCATGTTGTGAAGCGTTGTATATAATTATAGGTCTATTACTTTAAGGTGTCATTTTGCAGCAATACATGATAACGTTATTAAGGGCTGTATTGTCACCCATTAAACCTGCATTCTGTTCCACTCGAGTTTTGAGGCCGCAGATGGCGAAGTCTGAAAATTGATGAGCATTAATTAGTGAGGTAGAGTTTATAATTTGAAATTAGGAATGTTAGCTGTGGTGAGAAATACATATACTCTATCTATGTTTGCTAGGCTTGTATGAAACAGGAAGATCCAGGATTGGGAATGCAGTGCAGGCTGTGACAAAGTACTGAAGGAAAGAGAAAGGTGGATATTTTCTTAATAAAGTGACTAGAAAAAATTAAGGTTAATTAAGGAAGCTGCCAGACTATAAACCTGTTTGAAAAAAACTCCTGAAGGTGAATATATGAGTGACAAACCATGAAGGATGAGGGTTAATAATACTGCCAAATTGAGAACCCAATTGAAAAGAACTACTGAAGGTGCGGTAGTAAATGACAAACCAGGGAGGATGAAGGATTAAGGAAGCTGCCAGACTGAGAACCCAATTGAAAAGAACTACTGAAGGTGCGGTAGTGAGTGAATGAATGAGTGACTAACCAGGAGGACATATGTGCCAGACGCTCAATGCACCCCAACAGATACCCCCTCCCTCCAGACTCATCCCTCCATCACACAACATCACAAGGTCCGTGGCTGCTGTGTCGTCTGCTAACCCCTGGTATTCCTCAACCCGCAGTGCCAGCCCCACCAGGAACTCACCAGCCTCGCACCACTGAACTTCTGAGGAGGAGTAGGAGGAGGAGGAGGAGAAGGGATAGTGTATATAATTATTGGTGATGATGATAGTGGTGGTAAAAAATGTGTGATGATAATGATGAGGTATACGATTGAAAGACTGTATACATAGAGGGTGATGAGGATAATAATAATAATAATGGTAATATAGATGTGAGATAATAATAGTGAGGTATACGATTGAAAGACAATATATAATTACAGAGGGTGATAAGGATAATAATAATACTGGTAATATATAAATAAGAGATGATAATAAATAATGTCTCACCTCTCCAAGTTCCCCAGCACTGAACACTGGAGGTGATGGAGGCAGTGACGAGGGAGGCAGAGTTGGGTGGCTGACAGTAGAGACGGATACCATTGAGTGCTGTGTCGTCCCCAAATAGACCCAGGGGTTCCTCTACCTGGGAGTGGGATAAGAGATGGGGGAAAGAAGGGGGGGATGTGTTTTGTTTATACTTTTTACTTCTGTACACGTGTTGTTGAATCTGCTTTCATTACTGTCTTACCTTATAGTATAAAATTATGCATCGTAGCAATTCATTTTTTTTTTATTTACATATGCATTTCTTATTTATTTGGTTGTTTATCTGTATTTATTTATAGTTGGTGATGGTGGAGAAAAAGAAGAAAGAGATAGAGATGATGTAAATTTGATCTTGTTGTTGTTGGTGATGGTGGAGAAGAAGAAAGAGATGATGTAAATAGAGTTGTTGTTGTTGTTGTTGTCTTACTCTGATCTGGAAGGCCTGGGCGTAGGTACCAGATGGACACTGTTCGTATGGACCCCAATCACCGAAGTCCATACCATTCCCTGGGTCCATTACAGCACCTACTGATAACGTAAACACACACATACACACATACACGTTAGTCCACATATACATACAGTACATGCACACATTTACACATACACATACATGTTAGTCTACATATATATACAGTACATGCACACAGTTGTCTACAAACATATCATCCATTTATATTGTTTTGTATCACTTTGACTGCTTGTGTGATGCCTTACCCATTCTCTTACTCATTGTAGTCCTTCCCTCCTGACAACTGGAAGACACAGACATACTCATTGATGCGTACGTGGACCTTCTTGTCTTCCCAGTGGTTGTTGTGGTGGGTGTGGCAGTCGTTGTTGTTGTGAAGCCTTTCCTAGAACTGTCTATCGTTGTCATCATCATCGCTCTTGACTTTCTTTTAGTTGGATTTGTTGTGGTGGGTGTGGCAGTAGTTGTGGTGGTAGAGCTTTGCCTAGAGTTGTCTATTGTTGTTATTATCTGTGATGACTTTCCTTTAGTTGAGTTTTTCATCGTACAGTTTCCATTGTTTTCCTTTGTGTAATGGTGTGATATTCGTCGTTCATGTAGTACTTTGTGTTCTCGTTGTCCCTGTACTCCTTCTTGTTCATTTGGTCTCCACTCTTCGCTTCCATCTGTCATCTCATCTACAGGTTCTGGTACTTCTCTCCTCATCACGTGTAACTTTGAAGGCTTAAAAAGAAAGTTTGCTAATAATATGTTATCATGAGAGAAGTGTGTTTGTAATAAGTATATACTATCCTCATAAATCATTTTGTTTCAACTCACCACCAAGAGTGTTCGGTCTGACCTTGCTAAATAAACACTCACACCATAAATGAACACTTGTGCAATCCGAACACTCTATTGCCGTACGTAACTCACTGTGGGTCTGGGAGATTAAATAATTGGGATTTATATTTTGTACGATATGAGGTGATTTTGATTTATCTATACATGATACGTAAAACCGCTATGAAAAGAAATGTTATTTTTATATGGGTTATTATGTAGCATAACTATACGTAGATAGTTGTGTGTGTGTGTGTGTGTACACTCCATCATCGGCTGACAGTGATCTGTTCTTTCTTAATTAAATACAGAGGTTGTCATCATATAATTTATAGTTCAAAATTGAAAAACAAGATAGAACTAATCTTTCAAGACTAACAACTAAAGATACGATATACAAATCCCTTGACTTACCACATGTATGAGTTGAGACGAGACTGGCTTCCCTAGTAGTAGTAGTAGTAATAGTAGTAGTAATAGCAGTAACAGTAGAAATGTCACTGCCACTACAAGAGGCTTCTTCTTCCTCATTGGCACTCACAACATCTTAATTATTCTTTATATTTATTTATTTATTAATTTATACCAAACCTTGTCTTGCTCTCTCTCTCTCTCTCTCTCTCTCTCTCTCTCTCTCTCTCTCTCTCTCTCTCTCTCTCTCTCTCTCTCTCTCTCTATCTCTCTCTCTCTCTCTCTCTCTCTCTCTCTCTCTCTCTCTATCTGAATACTGAACTGAGTCGAGAGTTCACACTGACATCAGTTCTTTTATATATTGTTATATTTCCATTGTCTATGTATATAATTCGTTCAGGCTGTAAACATTATTCTTTTATAGGTATATTGGTGTTCATTTTTTCATTCATTCCCATTATTCATTGGTTGGTGTTTTATTTTTTTCTGTTAATTTCCTTTTCCCGTTTTTTCCTTCTGTCTTTTGTGACTTTGCAAAAATTTTGACTGACGTTTTGCAAATTCGTCATCGGTAGTTTCCGTGGCCACCTTCCTTACCTTGACATTATTGATCTCACATGTTGTCCTTGTTTATATAACCCCACTTCTTACAAGATGCTCGCGTGTGTGTATTGATTGTGGGGATTTTATGCCCTATTTACCTCCTTCCTTGTGGGGTTCGCTGCTTGATGTGGGAGAGAGAGAGAGAGAAATGTCGGTTATACAACAAGATAATCACCACACACACACACACACACACACACACAAACACACACACACAGTCACACACACACACAGTCACACACACACAGTCACACACACACAGTCACACACACAGTCACACACACACACACACACACACACACACACACACACACACAGAAATAGAGAGAGAGAGAGAGAAATATATATATAGAGAGATGGTATTGATGGAGTCAAGGCTATTATAAGGAAGGAGATTCACAACACACAAACACTTATCTTGTTGCTTTAGAACTTATTTTGACCTTTTTTTTAATAATTTTCTAAACCTGGATGTTTATATCAACTTCCCAGTAAATATTCGTCTTGGTGACCATGTTCAGGGAGGGGGTCTTCACAGCATACACATTTATTTTTAAAATATAATTACGGGTTCCACTGATTTCACAAACTGATATTTTATAGGTACTCAATTTCACAGTAAGTAATCAATCGTGTCCCGCTCACACAAAACAATTATTGCTTGTGTTTCCCTGATAAGTATCTTACAAATGGCAATCCATCATGCAGTACACACAAGTCCTCCTTATCCTTAGTTTATTCTCTCGTCTGGCCCTTACGTTGCTTCCTGGAGGGGCGAAGTAAGACTGGCTGATGTACAGTATATAATGGCAGGGAGTGGAGGTGAGAATATCATATGTTTGTGGCCAAGTGTGCCTGCTGATTAGTGTGTGTGTGTGTGTGTGTGTATGTATGTGTGTGTGTGTGTGTGTAGGTGTGTGTGTGTGTGTGTGTAATGAAGTATATATGGGATGAGTGTGCATCAAATTATATTGGTTTAGGTATGATTGCGTGTGTGTGGGTGTTGATTAGCGTGTGTACTGTGTGCGTTTTAATGAGGTGTGTGGGAATTTTGGAGTGTGCACGAGGTATGTGGTGTTTATAGTGTAGTTTGGTGTGGTATGGTGTGGTTTGATGTAGTGTGGTGTGGGTGTAGTGTAGTTTGGTGTGGTATGGTGTGGTTTGATGTAGTGTGGTGTGGGTGTAGTGTGGTTTGGTGTGGTATGGTGTGGTTTGATGTAGTGTGGTGTGGGTGTAGTGTGGTTTGGTGTGGTATGGTGTGGTTTGATGTAGTGTGGTGTGGGTGTAGTGTGGTTTGGTGTGGTATGGTGTGGTTTGATGTACTGTAGTGTGGTTTGGTGTGATGTAGTGTGACTGTGGTATGTACTGTACCAATCTAGAACTGACAACACTATCAGTGGAGAAGATGAAAGATTATACAAGTGTGAAAACCTTCTCTCCACACCTGCACTCTCTCTCTCTCTCTCTCTCTCTCTCTCTCTCTCTCTCTCTCTCTCTCCACACCTGCACCAAACCACCCTCAGTCAGTCAGTCAGTCCTCTCACAACTCCAACAAGTCTTCCTCTCCATAATTGTACACACAGAAGTGATCGAATAGTTAGGTAGAGTCGGCCTCAGGAATTCGTATACAACTACGATTCGTAACCACTAGAAAATTTAGTACATTAATTTCCTAACACCAAACTTTTCTATATAGTACTGTTATCTGCCTATAAAATACTTGAAACAGTCAGTCAGCAGAACAATGCCAACAGAATGTGTAGAATAAATAAGGACCTCTCGTACCAAATGCTCTGTGTATGAATTTCTGAGTCCGACTGTACACTGGGTAACCATAATACTAATAATAATAATCTCTCTTTACAAACAATAATAACTAAAGTAAAACTATCTTTAATAAACAGATCGAGTGTATACAACTAAATTAAAACTATCTCTCTCTCTCTTTTCTTTCTATACAGAGTGGATGTCCATACACAGACACTGCATACGCAGACTCACTTTTCTATACACCTCTAGTAATAGGAGACATTAATTGGAACTCTTTTCCTTCCATCTCCACCTGACTTTCATCGTTCCTACCTTTTCTATTTCTCCATTTTACTTTCTTCTCCCTCTGCAATCCCCCTGAGACCCCATTTTGCGTATACCCTCTCCTCTCCTCCCCTCTCCTTTCCCCTCCTACCCTTTCCTTCCTTCTCCTTTCCTCCCCTCCTCTTCCCTCTCCTACCCTTTCCTTCCTTCTCCTTTCCTCTCCTACCCTTTCCTTCCTTCTCCTTTCCTCCCCTCCTCTTCCCTCTCCTACCCTTTCCTTCCTTCTCCTTTCTCCTCCTACCTTTTCCTTCCTTCTCCTTTCCTCCCCTCCTCTTCCCTCTCCTACCCTTTCCTTCCTTCTCCTTTCCTCTCCTACCCTTTCCTTCCTTCTCCTTTCCTCCCCTTCACTTCCCTCTCCTACCCTTTCCTTCCTTCTCCTTTCTCCTCCTACCCTTTCCTTCCCTCCTCTTCCCTCTCCTTTCTCCTCCTACCTTTTCCTCCCCTCCTACCCTTTCCTACCCTTTCTTTCCTCCCCTTCCCCTTTTTTCCTCTCTCCTCTTCTTCCCTTTCCTTCCCCCTGTGTCTACATCGACCAAGGCTGGCTTCCTTTCCTGGTCGATTGTCATAATGGTACACACACACACACACACACACACACACATTTTCCTATTGGTTGTAGCTGTCTCCCCCTTCTCTTCTCTCTCTCTCTCTCTCTCTCTCTCTCTCTCTCTCTCTGCTGCTGCATTTTCCTCACTTTCTCTTGGTTTCTTCTTCCTCATTTTCCATTTACTATCTTATTCTTTCCTCCCATTCTCCTGTAACCTTATCTTCTTTAGTTTTCTTTCACAGTATCTTTCTTCTTTTAATCTTATCCCTATTCGCCTTACTTCCCTTTTCACTGTCTCCTTCCATCCTTCATTCCCCTTACCTCTGTTCTTACCTCTTTTCTTACCTTCCTCCCTCCCTCCCTCATTTCTTTCCTTTCCTTCCCCTCACAGTTAACACTCGGTCAATCACCTCTCCCTCTCATCTATTGACACACACACCTACACTCACTCGTCAAAATTCCTCTCCCTCCCACTCACCCACTTACTCTCTCTCTCTCTCTCTCTCTCTCTCTCTCTCTCTCTCTCTCTCTACCCCCCTGACCCCCTCTATCCTCTCTCTCTCTATCCTCTCTCTCTCTCTCTCTCTCTCTCTCTCTCTCTCTCTCTCTCTCTCTCTCTCTCTCTCTCTCTCTATTATTAAGTCTACTGTTTCTGTTCCTCCTCTTTTATTCACTCTCTACTGTGCCTTTTTATTCTACTTCCTATTAGTGTTGTTCTTATCTTTCTCCTTAACTATTCTTTTTGCTGTCTGTCTTCCCAATTTGTTTTTCATTCCTATCTTCTTAATTTTTTTGTTATAATTTTTTCTTGTTTGTTTTCCCTTGTCTTCGTTATCCTTCCTTTTATTTTTTCTTCTTCATCTTCTCTCTCTCTCCGTCATCTTTTCTCCCTGTCTTTACTACATCTCCACCTTCTTTCTCTCCACGCGAACCTCTTATTTAAGTAAAAATTCTATTGTTAGTGAATTGGAAGGTCTGTGATTCCTCCAAACTATGCCACGAAACAGATCCCCTATATAGTACCCATGAGGGCGTCTGTTTCGTGGTATAGTTTGGAGGAATCAGTAGCCTTTCACTTTACTAACAAGAGAATCTCCCCTTATCTCAACCCCAACTTTTCTCTCCCTTTCCTTGCGGCCTCAAAGAACCCCTGAGATGCCTCCTCATCCACATAACTAATTCAGCTTTGCGTTACGACATGTTGGGCTTCAGTCTGCGTCGCTGCCATGGCAACGATGGGACGCGGCTACACGGAAGGTGCCTGACGTACGATACAATCAAACATCAGTCGCAGTCTCCTTACATTGCATATTTATTTTATTGATATATCCATTATTTTCAAACCATATTAATAGGAATAATAAACCAAACCAAACTTTAACCACCAGAAAGAAGGGATAGAATAGACTGAAATCATGTAGCCTACACATAGTTATATATAGGCTTATTCTCTTGTAACCGGAAGGAAGGAAGGTAGGCACTAGGCAGGGGTAGGAGCAGGGTAAGAGGGAGGGACTGACTGACTGCTTGAGGTGAGGTGAGGGTAGGTAGGGAAGGGTAGGGTAAGGGAGAGCCTGGATCCAGTTTATAGTTAGTTCGTCAGTTGGCCAGGAGGTGTTGTTGTGTTTGGTTGGTTGGTGGCAAGGTACTAAGGAACACATTGATCACTACATCTCTCTTACTATTCCTCCCTCCCTCTCACCCTCCCTCTCTCTCTAAGCTGCTATCGTCTGCCCCGGCATGGACACGTAATAATCAGGTATGGTAAAAGTGCCAATGTTTATTTTCTTGGTGTTTGGGTGATAGAAATATTGTTGGATATTGAGTAACACATGGTAGTGGAAAAATATTAACATGAAGCCAATAGATATATATACCCATTCAGGGGACACTACATATTTGGTATATAAGGATGCATTGATTCCTCCAAAACCTATATGTCAGGAAACAGGACCAGATGAAGTGGTCTGTTGCTTAGAATAGTCTGAAGGAATGAGTTGCTCAATATTTACCAACATTGTACCACCTTAATTAACCACAACAAGAATTTTTTTCCGAATCAAGTGTTTTATTTCTACTTCAGATTGGGTATACACAGATGTTTGTTCATACCCATTACCTGTGAACACTTGTTGCAAATTTGTGTGTGTGTGTCTGTGAAATTTCGTGTTGTACTTAAGTGTGTGTGTCTGTGAAATATCGTGCTGTACTTAAGTGTGTGTGTGTGTAATATCGTGCTGTACTTAAGAGTGTAAGAGTGTGTGTGTAATATCGTGCTGTACTTAAGAGTGTGTGTGTGTGTGTGTAATATCGTGCTGTACTTAAGAGTGTGTGTGTGTGTGTGTGTAATATCGTGCTGTACTTAAGTGTGTGTGTGTGTGTGTGTGAAATATCGTGCTGTATATACTTAAGGGGAGCTTCTCTTGTTGGCAAATTGGAAGGCTATTGATTCCTCCTATCTATACTAGGAAACAGACGCCCTCAATGGTACAAATAGGGGATCTGTTTCTTGGCATAGTATGGAGGAATCAAAGACCTTTCCAAATCACCAACAAAAGAATGTTACTTTAAATATGTGGCGAATTTTGCTAGTCGAGGAAACGTACAAATTAATATAATACAGTATTACATAGACCAGAGTGACGAAACTAAGGCCTTCAAAAATTGTAATAACATAACAGCCAAAGTAACCTATGCAAAAAGTATATAAATAAATAAATAGATATATAATTAAATATATACTTACCATAAACAAAATCTTGAGGTACTAGGCTACTGTAAATAACGATGACTGCAGTACGATGGTAAAGTGACACCGGTTGTTGTAGTCATCGCCCAGCACTTATTCTGAAACATTATTATTGTACAGTTGAGGACATTAAAAACAAAACAAAAAACAGACGTACTTTAAACGTGCCCCTCATCAAGCACAGAATAGGATGTGTCGCCTCTACACAACAACAACAACAACAACAACGTCTCATCCTATCCTATCCTATCCTATTCTATTCTATTCTATTCTATACTCTATGAGGGGCCATTATTTAAGGTGTGTCTATTTCATATGTCCACAACTTGTACTTCCCTACTGAGACCCTTGCATAGTGATTCAGAATAGTTGATACTCACAATTACACCTAAAAATTCTAATACACACACACAGACACACACACACACGTTTGGATAATCAGTTTTTGTTACTTCGCACGAGTATGTAACAGAGGAATGGAAATGGAGAATACAATAGGAGGATAAACTGAACACTAAATTAATGAAAAGTTAGGAGTCATTTCCCCTTTCTTGTTGATACACATTTTCTGTTCTATTGACCTTAAAGGGACCCTGTGATGTAGTCAGAAAATTGGAGGTAAATGAGTCCTTCAAACATTGCCAGGAAACACACACACACACACACAAATCTATAGGGAAGGAGCATGTTTCATGGCATGGTCAGGAGGAATCAGAAGCCTCCAACTAAATTTTCAAACACGATCACAGAGTCCTTAATTAAACTGGGTCACCTTTTCTCCAAACTACACAACAAAACAGATCCCTCACTCCAATACTTAGGGTGGTCTGTTTCCTGTAATAGTTTGGAGTACTAAGTGTCCCTCGAATTTAACTACAAAATAAGATAAGATAGATAAAATAGTTCCCCCCCCCCCTTATCTGACATCATATCTTCAAAAGTATTCGTTGGCCTAAATAGACTGTGTGTGTGTGTGTCTGTGTGTGTGTGTGTATGTGTGTGTGTATGTCTGTGTGTGTGTGTGTGTATGTGTGTGTGTGTGTCTGTGTGTGTGTGTGTGTGTGTGTGTCTGTGTGTGTGTGTGTATGTATGTAATCGATAGTTGTATAAGTAATGCATTGGATTCTTTAATATCTGACTGACTCTCATATCGATAGTCTATTACAAATTATCTTTAGAGGGTTGAATTATTGATGGTACTTTAGAGTGCATTGATTCCTCCAAAGGATGCCAGGAAACATGAGCACCAGATTAACAAAACTAATGGTGTCCTGTTTTTTGGATTAGTTTGGTGAGGCATTAAGGGAATAGTACACTTTTGTTTCTCTGGAGTACCTTGATTCCTCCAAAGTATGCCAGAAAACAGACCCAGATGAAGAAAACTAATGGTGTCCTGTTTCCTGGAATAGTTTGGAGGATTCAGTTGCTCCATATTTACCAACACAAAACTTTTAAAAGAGTAACCAATAACAATAATATTAAGATTTAGAATATAGGTATAATATAATAGATCTTGGCTATAATCATATTTCATTGACCCTCGTACTATGGGTTGTGTGTGTGTAGGCAAGAATGGAGTTGATAGTATGGTGTGTTACAATCATTCCAGTAGACACCACACTATACAGAGTCATCGTACCCTTACCACGACATCGTCAACACCACGAATGTTCTTGCATACGACCCTGTTAGTGATGGAGTGTTGTTATTGTCACTCACTATACAATATGTAAATAAGTAAATAATAAATAAGTATATGAGTAAATAAGTATATGAGTAAATAAGTAAATGATGAATAAGTATATGAGTTAATAATAAATAAGTATATGTGTAAATAATGAGTACAACATATTATCTGATACTCAGTATTTACATATTATTCTTACAGATTATTCTTATACATCTTGTTGGTGTGTGTAAAAAGGGGCCAGGAATGTGTGAGGTGTGAAGGGTTGCATGAGCTGTGTGTATGTGTGTGTGTGTGTGTTAAGGGTTGCATGAGGTGTGTGTGTGTGTGTGTGTAAATGTTAAAGGTTGCATGAGGTGTGGAGGGTGTGTGTGTGTGTGTGAGAGAGAGAGAGAGAATGTGTGTGTGTGAGAGAGAGAGAGAAAATGTTAGTGTGAGAGAGAGAGAAAAATAAAAGTGTGTGTGTGAGAGTGAGAGAGAGAGAGTAGAGGCAGGTGTGGAGGGTTGAATAATTGAGAGAGAGAGGAATTCAATCCTTTGTTCACCACCAATGATAATATCTCCTTCATTCTCCACCAACACACACTTGGGCTTCACATGTATAACTAACATTTTCTACGAATTATTAAGCAGGTAATAAATTTTTGGTACATTCCTTGATTCCTCTAAAGTATGCCAGGAAAAAACAGGACCAGATTAACAAAAATAATGTTGGCCTGTTGCTTGGAATAGTTTGGAGGAATCAGTTGTTTCAGATTTTCTGTACTATCCCTTTCATTAGTCAGTCTAACATGTAATTTTGTACCTTTACGTGACAACCTATTAATTAACAGAAACAGTTAATTTGACCACGAATATCCATGTTATAATGCATGTATAGCTAACACTCACAGATATACTTATAAATGCAAACACACACACACACACACACACACACACCATTACCTTCATAAACACACACACACACACACATCTACCTTCATAAACACACACACATACACACACACCTACCTTCATAAACACACACACATACACACATCTACCTTCATAAACACACACACACACACACACACCACACACATTTTGAAGTAAGTTCATAAAATCAGTAATAGTCACTTCGTACAAACATATAACAGAGGAATGGTAATGAAGAATACAATAACATGATACAATGAACACTAAATAAAGTTCACATGAAAATAAACCCGATAATAACATTGCAGTGAGTAGAGAGACTGAGTGAGGTTGGGGTGGGGTGTTTGGGTGGGTGGGGGGTGTTACTTCAAGAGGTTGGGGTAGGGGGGTGGGGTGGGGGTTAGTTTAAGTAGAGTGTGACATGTGTATAGAGTTGGGTAGGGGTGGGTGTGTGTGTGTGTGTGTGTGTGGGTTGCCTGGTAACTTGTAAACATGCTTGGATGGAGGGCGCTGACACTCCCCCCCCACCCAACGCACCCCCTCAACCCCTTATAAATTCTTTCCTTATGGTTTAGTGGGTCAGGGGCATAGAAGAAGAAGAAGAAATTGAATAGAATGGGTAGATAGTATGGGTAAAAAAATCATATATGGTACATGTACTTTGATTAAGGGGGTGCGGGAATAGGGGAACAGGCTTGGGGTATTTTTGGGGGGGTTGCGGGAGTAAGGGGACAAGCTTGGTAGGTGGGTACGGGAATAGGGGACATGCTTTCTACCCACCCCAAGCCTATCCCCCTCAGTCCCCCCTAAGCTTGTCCCCTACTCCTGCACCCCCTTAAATATGTACCGAGATTTGGACACTACTGTAGTATATAATTATCTGAAGACAATAATGCACCTCATTTAATTTTATGTTTATTATTTTTCAGATACGGTACTTTGGTTATATATCTACTGAATTTTGGACACTAGTATGTGAAGAATATAATGCACTTCCTTTAATATTTTGTTTACTGTTTTTCGATAAATATAATGCAATCCAAGACATTTAAAAGTCAAGTTCATCATAAATTTAAAAGTCAAGTTCATTTTTTGCATCTCATAATCATTGTAATATACGCTAACTATATATAGAAGGTCATAGTACTTTTTTGGGCCTCTGGGTAAAGTCGCACTACAGTATTATTTATGTAAATGATCGTATGAATATTAAATACGAAGGGCAGTCATAACATTACACACACCACTGTTTGTATTACGTGGAAACACTTATTAGAAAAAGTTAACGTGTGTGTGAATGTTTGTGTGAGCATAAAGGATAATGTGGTGGTTAGACTCATTAGGAAAGGTAGGGTGTGTGTGTGTGTGTGTGTATGTAAGTGAGTGTGCCAGTGTGTATGTAAGTGAGTGTGCGTGAGTGAGCATAAAGGAACATGTGGTTAGTCTCATTAGGATAGGTAACGTGTGTGTGAGTATGTGTGTGTGTGTGTGTGTGTGAGTGTGTGTGTGTGTGTGTGTGAGTGTGTGTGTGTGAGTGTGTGTGTGTGTGAGTGAGCATAAAGGATCATGGGGGTTAGACTCATTAGCTTAGGTACCGTGTGTGTGTGTGTGTGTGTGTGTGTGTGAGTTTGTAAGCATAAAGGAACATGTGGTGGTTAAGGGCATAGTAAACATACATTTGGTACCATACATTGGAGTGCCTTGATTCCTCCAAAGTGTGTCAGGAAACAGGACTAGATTAACTAAAATAATGGTTATCTGTTGCTAGGAATCGTTTGGAGGAATAATTTACTCCATATTTACAACCAGTAGGCCTACAGTAAAATTAATGGGATAATACACTTTTGGTACATACATTAAAATACCTAAAGTCATCCAAAAAATGCCAGGAAACAGGAATAGATGAACAAAATTAATGATGATGTGTTACTGAGAATAGTTTGGAGGAATCATTTGCTCCAGATTTACCAGGAATATACTAAGCCCTTAAACATGCATAGTGGTGAGTATGAGTGGATTGGGGCTTGACCAGGTACAGTATATACTTGGGAGCGATTCATAGAAGTAAAGAATAATTCATATCTATTGATTAAACCACCTCCATATCAGAGACCTTGGCCACAGCTATACGATACAAGGCAGATTGTCACGCCTTATTCATGGTGTGTGTGTGTGTGTGTGTGTGTGTGTGTGTGTGGGAGAGAGAGAGAGAGAGAGAGAGAGAGAGAGAGAGAAAGAGAGAGAGAGAGACAGACAGACAGAGAGAGGGAAAGACACACACTGACACACAAACAGACAGACAGGCAGAGACAGACAAACAAGACAACTAAACCGACAAACTGTGTGTGTGTGTGTGTGTATGTGTCAACAAGGATAACCATACAGGAGTAGTCAGCCTGTCTTACTGTCACCCTTTCCACTTAACACCAGTCCAACTCCTACACGCCACAGTCCAGAAAGAAATGGAGGGGGGTGGATGGGAGGGGTGTAGGGGGGACGGGAATGGAGGGGGGTGGATGGGAGGGGGTGTAGGGGGGACGGGAATGGAGGGTGGTGGTGGATGGGAGGGGTGTAGGGAGGACGGGAATGGAGGGGGGGTGGATGGGAGGGGTGTAGGGGGGACGGGAATGGAGGGGGGTGGATGGGAGGGGTGTAAGGGGGACGGGAATGGAGGGGGGTGGATGGGAGGGGTGTAGGGAGGACGGGGGAATGGAGAGGAGGAGGAGGGGGTCGCACCGAAAAATTCACCCACCCCCTACCTCGACCCCTTTCCTTCCTCGGGTCCCTCCCACCCACTTATTCTCAGGGACACTACTATTTGTTATATGGGTCATGGGGTCACGTGTTTAGTTACAGAATTACTTTATAACATTGACAAATTACACAACACAATGTAAACAGAGGCAATACCTATATGCAATACAATACGTCATACTATGTTAAAAGATTTCTTGAGTACCGGGTATTCATGATTTTTTTTCCCTGACTAAATTTAATGGTTTTGTGTTGGTTGAAATAGATTGTCTCTCTACACTGAATTAATGTTGTTGTTGTTGTGTGTGTGTGTGTATGAGTGGGCGAGTGAGTGAGAGAATGGGTGTGTGAGTGAGTGATTAAATGTGTGGGAGAATGGATGTGTGAATGAGTGATTAATTAAATGAGTTAGATTTTGAGTGATGGTGGAGTGAGGGAATGGGTGTGTGTGTGTGAGTGAGTGATTAAAAGAATGAGAAAATGTGTGAGTAAGTGATTAAGAGTGTGAAAGAATGGGTGAATGAGTGATTAATGGAGTGAGGGAATGGGTGTGTGTGTGAATTATTAAATGAGTGAAAGAATGTCTGTCTGTGTGTGTGTGTGTGTGTGTGTGTGTGTGTGTGTGTGTGTGTGTGTGAGTGAGTGAGAAGGGTCATATATATATAGTCAAGCACTACAACCGCTGTCGTGTATGTGTGTTTGGCCTTTGGTTCGTATACTTTATAGGTGGTGGCATTTGTGTTCTGGACCCCACACTGTTAAAGGGCAACTCTCTCTCTTCTCACGACGACACAGTTAGTTATATGATGGCAGATCTCATTACCCACCTCTCACACCAAGCCTCATACACACTAATATTATTTCTACTACAGTGTCGGCAAAAAAAGACGCTACCTCCCACCGACATGGACGCTACCTAGCACAAAAAAAGTCAGTGCACTGATTCCACCCAGGCAGACATAACTAGTAAATTTTGAAATCTGTACTGTATGTCTATAATGAACAGTCTACATTCTAAACTTTCTTAATTAAAATGCATGTAAAGCTCAGGGAACCCATTACTCACCTCTCCAAGTCAGTCTCATTCACTCTAACAATACTCCTACTGTGTATATCAACATTCACAGTCTCCATTGTAATCTTAGATCTCAAAATGTTTATAAACTTTCCACCAGAGTATTTTAAAAAGTCAATCTCATTCACTCTAACAATACTCCTACTGTGTATATCAACATTTACAGTCTCCATTGTAATCTTTCTCAAAATGTTTACAAACCTTCTATCAGAGTATATTTTAAAAAGGTTATAACAATTTTAATGGTGTTTCAGACAATATGAATTTATATATTTTCAAACTACTCATTAACCTTCTTTAGACGTGTTGGTTCTATGACAGACTATGTTGAATGTTTGTATACAGATAACAAACCATTATTAATTAAAACATATACTGCTGACTTGACCTTACTCTCTTTATGTATGTACGATATTGAATTATAACAACACCGTGTATCCCTCTAAAACAACCCTCGAATCACCCAACACTCACAATCTTAAGTTAAGGGCTTAATACACTTTTAATAATTCTGGAGTTAATGAATCTTCCAAACTATTCCCAGCAACAGAACTCCATTATTATTGTTCTTCTGGTCCTGTTTCCTGGCATACTTTGGAGGAATCAAGGTACTCCAATATACCAGAAGCGTGTTACCCCCTTCACATATTATTTACCAAAGGACCCACAGAGTATAAGATAAATCCCCCCTTGTTTTGTTTTTTTCATTATAGGGTATACAGGTTGTGACGTCAAGAGTGTTGTTGTTGTTATTGTTGTTTGGTCGTGTTTTGTGGGTATATAAGACACACTAAGTAATCCTCTTACATTGGGGGTTTTCTCCACGTAAGAAGATTGTTGAGTGATGGGCCTTCTTTCTCGTCCACCTCATCACTTCTCACAGTCTTCATAAATATATATATCATTTAGTAGGCATGCGTCTCTCCTCTCTCTCTCTCTCTCTCTCTCTCTCTCTCTCTCTCTCTCTCTCTCTCTCTCTCTGTGTGTGTGTGTGTGTGTGTGCACGTAAGGGTCCTATAGTTAGGGGTTCAGTGGTCATTAATTATTTAACCCTCACCACATTCTTGTCAAGGTGAGGATAATATAAATAATGATAATACCTGTGTGTGTGTATGTATGTATGTGTGTGTGTGTGTGTGTGTGTATGTGTGTGTATGTGTGGTGTTGTGTGTGTGTGTGTGTGTGTGTGTAGTGTGGTGTGTGTGTGTGTGTGTGTGTGTAGTGTGGTGTTGTGTGTATGTGTCTGTGTGTGTGTGTGTGTGTGTGGTATTGTGTGACGTTTGGTGTGCGTGTTTTGTTTTAGCGTTTGAATTCTAGATATTCCCTTTACCTTGTCGCGGTATTGAACCCCTGAACATTGACTATCCATTCTCTCACGCTCCGGGCCGTGTGTGTGTGTGTGTTGTGTGTGTGTGTGTGTGTGTGTGTGTTGTGTGTGTGTGTGTGTGTGTGTGTGTGACTGTGTGTGAGTCCTAACCCAATCTATACTGAATGTCATGCTTCGAAATCTTTGGTACTTTAAGAGGAGTAACCTATTATGGGAATTTGGTAGGCTACAGATTCCTCCAAACTATAACCGTGAAACAGAACACCTTCACATGAAATTATACAGGAGATGTGTTTTATAGGTTAGTTTGGAGGCCTACAATGACTCCAAATTGACCCTTAAACCGCACCTATTGGTATGTTTTGTGTTCTGATGATGCATTATTTCGTACGAGATGTGTTGTTGCTTTATTGTTTCTGGAAAAAGAAGAGAAATAAGTTGTGAGCTGAGATTTATTATCAAATCAGATATATAAAACAATTAATGTACCGTAGTCTAGTCTTTGTATAGTCAGTCAGTCAGTCAGTCACCTCTCTTACTACTTCTGCTATCAGTCACCTCTCTTGCTTTCTACTTCTGCTATCAGTCATCTCTCCTTCTACCTCTCATCCTCTCTTTCTACTTCTATCAATAACCTTTCTTTCTACTTCTGCTGTCAGTCACCATTCTTTCTACTTTTGCTATCAGTCACCTCTCCTGCTACTTCTGCTATCAGTCACCTCTCTTGCTTTCTACTTTTTCTATTAGTCCCACATCTTGCTACTTTTGCTATCAGTCCCACATCTTGCTACTTCTGCTATCAGTCCCACACCTTGCTACTTCTGCTATCAGTCCCACATATTGCTACTTCTGCTATCAGTCCCACATATTGCTACTTTTGCTATCAGTCCCACATCTTGCTACTTCTGCTATCAG